>JAPPVO010004179.1:0-13145 GCA_030407325.1 Camellia japonica | reverse complement strand
ATAATCTCTCAACATCGAAATGTGGAAAACATTATGCATAGGCTCCATTTCAGGAGGGAGCGCAACTTGATATGCCACCGGATTGATTTTCTCAATAATCTCGTACGGTCTGACATATCTCGGCGCTAACTTGCCCTTGACTCCGAAACGAGTCTGGCCTTTCATCGGTGTCACTTTCACAAACACGTGATCACTCACTTCATATTCTCTGTCCCGTCTTCTGACATCTGCATAACTCTTCTGTCTACTCTGTGCAGTTTTCAGTCTTTGCTGTATCAGTTTTATCTTTTCAGTCGTTTCATATACAATCTCGGGCCCAAGAAAAGGCCCATCTCCAACTTCTGCCCAGCAAATCGGAGATCGACATTTCCTGCCATACAATGCCTCGAAAGGCGCCATACCAATACTCGAATGGTAGCTGTTGTTGTAGGCGAATTCAACCAATGGCAAATGACTTTCCCAGTTTCCCTGAAAATCAAGGACACACATTCTCAATAAATCCTCCAAAGTCTGGATGGTCCTTTCTGACTGTCCATCTGTCTGAGGATGATAGGCACTACTCAGCCTCAATTCAGTACCCAATGCAGTCTGTAGGCTTTGCCAAAACCTCGATGTAAACTTCGAATCCCTGTCAGAAACAATAGACACAGGCACTCCATGCAGTCTCACAATTTCATCAATATAGATTACAGCCAATTTGTCCGCATTATAGATTGTCTTGACAGGTAAGAAGTGAGCAGATTTGGTTAGTCTATCAACAATAACCCAAATTGAATCCATACCTTTTCTGGAGCGAGGTAACCCAACGATAAAATCCATCGTGATATGGTATGGGTAAGGGTTGCAATAATCCGGCAGGTCGTTGATGTTCAGCTTTGACTTGTTGGCAATGAAGGCATTTGGACACAAAGTCGGCAATTTCTTTCTTCATTCCCGGCCACCAGAAATTCTGTTTTAGATCTTGGTACATTTTCGTATTCCCCAGGTGGATAGACAATTTTGAATTGTGGCCCTCTTGCAGAACTCTTCTTTTCAGTTCCGTGTCATTCGGCACACACAGTCTTTCTTGAAATTTTAGTACATTGTTCTCAAATTTGAAACCCGGTCTCGGCTTAGACTCCCTTTCTTCGATGATCTTTTTCAAAAAGTCATCCAGTTGCTGTTTTTCCTTAACTTCTTCAATTAAGGCTGGTTGAGCAGTAATGGCAGCTATTGTTCCACCTTGTTCTCTCAAGACAATTTCAATTTCAGATTTTTCAAGATCATAAAGCAATTCTTTCTGCCCGGTGAGCAAACAAGCTAAGTTGGCAATTGACTTTCGGCTCAATGCATCGGCAACAGTATTGGCTTTTCCCGGATGGTACAAAATCTGTAGGTCATAATCTTTGATCAATTCTAGCCATCTGCGCTGTCTCATATTCAGTTCTTTCTGTGTGAAGAAATATTTTAAGCTCTTGTGGTCGGTGTATACTTCACATGTTGCCCCATACAGATAGTGACGCCAAATTTTTAGTGCAAACACCACTGCGGCAAGTTCCAGATCATGGGTTGGGTAGTTCTTTTCATGTGGTCTCAACTGTCGGGAAGCATACGCAATAACTCTCCCATTCTGCATTAAAACACACCCCAAACCCTTATGAGAAGCATCACTAAATACAGTATAACCATTCGTACCTGAAGGTAAAGTCAAAACCGGTGCAGTCACAAGTCGGGTTTTCAATTCTTGGAATGCTGATTCCCTTTGGTCAGTCCAGTCAAATGATGTCCCCTTCTGAGTTAACTGAGTCAATGGTAGGGCAATTTTGGAGAAGTCTTTGACAAACCTTCTGTAATATCCAGCCAATCCCAAAAAGCTTCGGACTTCAGTCACATTTGTTGGTCTAGGCCAGTTCACTACAGCTTCAATTTTCTGCGGATCAACAGAAATTCCATCTTTGCTAACAACATGCCCCAAAAACATAACATGATCAAGCCAAAATTCACATTTAGACAGTTTAGCATACAATTTCTGTTCTCTTAAGGTCTGCAGGGCAAGTCTCAAATGATGCTCATGTTCTTCTCTACTTTTTGAATAAATCAGTATGTCATCAATAAACACCACAATAAAATCATCAAGGTATGGTTTGAAAATTCTGTTCATAAGGGTCCATAAAAGCAGCAGGGGCATTCGTGACTCCGAATGGCATAACTAAAAACTCATAATGGCCATACCTCATTCTAAAAGCAGTTTTATCAATGTCTTCCGGTCTAACTTTCAGTTGATGATACCCCGATCTGAGGTCAATCTTGGAAAACACTTGTGCACCATGTAACTGATCAAATAAATCATCAATACGTGGTAATGGGTATTTATTTTTCACAGTTACCTTGTTCAATTCGCGGTAGTCAATGCATAGTCTCAGTGAGCCATCTTTCTTCTTTACAAAAAAAACAGGTGCACCCCACGGTGAAGTACTGGGCCTGATAAACTTCTTGTCTAACAGTTCTTGCAATTGCACTTTCAATTCCTTCAGTTCAGTTGGGGCCATTCTGTAAGGAGCCTTAGATATCGGCTGTGTACCCAGAATCACATTAACAGTAAATTCAATCTCCCTGTCAATCAAATCCCCTGGCAGATCATCTGGAAATACATCTGGGAATTCTCTGACTATGGGAATACAATTCACATCAGTTTTAACACTATCAGTAGACATAGTCAATACAGAACAGAAATACCCTTTACACCCCTTTCTAATCAGTTTCATGGCTTTCACCGAAGAAATCAGATACGGAGGAGGTACTACTCCACTCCCATTAAACACAAATTCAGGCAAACCAGGTGGACGGAAAACTACCTGTTTTGTTACACAGTCTATAGTGGCATGATATTTTTGTAACCAGTCCATCCCCAATATTACGTCAAAATGATCAACATTCAGTGGCAGTAAATCAATAAACAAATGCATGTCCCCAACAATAATCTCACAAGAAGGATACATATATGCACATGTCATGGATCCCCCAACAGGTGATGATACAGCTAATAGGTAAGTTATGGGTTCTAAGGGTCTATTCAATTTCCGTGAAAAAGCATGCGATACATATGAGTGTGTAGACCCCGAATCAATCATTACATATGCATTTTGAGCACAAATAGAGAGGATACCTGACACAACGGTTTCAGTATTTTGCACGTCTCCCGGTACTAGGGCGAACACTCGGCCCTGCCTCATAGGCTCTTTCCCGGTAGCTTTGGGGTTCGGTTTTGGTGCTGCAGTCGATGCTGCTGCGCTTGGTACAGCTTTACTACTGGCTTGCGGGGCAGAGGGACAGTCTTTAACCCTGTGGCCCACCTTGCCACACCTGAAACAAGCTCCAGTTATTTGATAGCAAACCCCTTTGTGCTTGTTGCCACATACAGAGTAGGGTGGAATGAACCCACTCCCTTGGCTGGGGCTAGTTGTTGACCCCGTATTCTGTTTCTTGTTAGCCGGGTTATGCTTGCCTTTCTTGAATTTGAAACCCTACATTTTACCTTGCCATTCAGTTGTTGGTGTTTCAGATTGTTTCACTGCTGCAATGTTCGACTCGGCCATCAATGCCCGGTCGAGAACACCCACAAAGGTCGGTAGGTTCAAAACACTTATTCGGTCAAGTATTGCAACATTAAGGCCACCCTCAAATTTTCTGGCCTTCTTGTAGTCAGTGTCCACCATATGTGGTGCATATCGGGCAAGCTCAGTGAACCTTGCTTCATATTCAGCCACAGACATTGTACCCTGTCTCAGTTGTTCAAATTCAGTCACTTTCCTATCCCTGACGCACTGCGGGAAGTACTTTTCAAAGAAGGACTCCTTGAACTGAGCCCAAGTCACAACAGTATTTGTATCACGGATCAACATCCACCACCTTCTAGCTTCTTCTTGTAGGGTGAAGGTGGCTAACAGAACTTTATTTGCCTCTAAACACGGAAACACTTCAAATAATTTTTCTGTTTCAAGCACCCAAGCTTCAGCCTTTAGCGGTTCAAGGCCACCCTGAAAGGACGGCGGTTTCATCTTGCTGAATTTATGGGTGAGAGCAATAATATCCCCATCATTCACATTTGCATTTGGTTCCGGCTGTACCGGAGGAGGAGGAGGTGGGGGCTGCTAGTTCTGTTGTTGTTCGAGTCTAGCAGTTATCAATTCCATCATTCTTTCCATTCTTTCCATTCTTGCCTCGGTAGATGAGGATCCAGGTTCATTTGCATTGTCCATTTCACTAGAAGCAGTTATAGCAATTATAACATAAACAGTTGCATGTTTAGACAGTTATCACATTAACATGTATTCAGTCATAACATAGCCACACACTTTTCAAGTTCATGAAATGCCCTAATCTCTTTTCTAAGACACCCTAAAGCTCATTTGGACACGTGTGTGGGGTATAACTCGTGGTTAAGTATCGCTCTGATACCACTCTGTCACGACCCAAACCCGGCCCTATGGGTTTAGCACCGTAACCGGCCAGTAATCCGAGATTACCGAAGGCCTGCTTAACAGTAGTATGGTAAAACAGAGTTCAGGGCCTGGCGGAAGCCAATACAGTAAATAAATAATGTCCAATGAGCTGTGACAGTCTGTATGCCAAAAAGATTTTTCATGCATTCACACATTCAAACAGTACAGTTTATACAAATATTTACAGTCAGTCGGTACAGGGACCTAATCCCTTGACAACAGTACAGTAAAATAGATAACAGTCTATACAGTGATCCCAAAACAGTACGGAGACAGACGGGGGGAAAAACAAAACACCCCAAAGCCATAGCATGGCAACCCGGAACCTCGCAGTGAGGCACATAGGCTGGCTTGACAAAACTGGAGTCTAACCCACACTCCTAGCTCCGATTTGGTGGCTGAGCACCTACATATATATATATATATATAAACAGTGAGCTAAAGCCCAGTGAATAACATAATGCGTAAAGAGGTTAAGAATGAAATGTCCTTACAGTAATGAAAACAATTCATTAAACAGTATTTCAGTCTTTCAGTCAGAACAATTATTCAGTCATATGTGGTACATCCCTTAACATAGCAGTAAACAGTAGGTCTTAAAGACCGAACAGTAATGATGGCCATCAATCAATAAACAGTAGTGGTTCCACGAGGGAACCGACAGAGATCTCTGTAACAGTAGCAATAACAGTATACAATAGTTGCTAAGGATGCCACAATACATTTCAGAATACAGGACATACATTCGATCAATTAACAATAATTATTTCAGAAAACAGTTCCGTTAAACAGTCAGAAAACATTCTTAGTTGAACATATCTTTACACAATTGTTACTCACAGAGTTTGGGCTACAGTATGCTAGAGCGTGACTCCCCAGTCGCCAACCCTACACAGTTCACAGGTTGAACACACACTAAGCTACACAGTTGGGAAATATCATAATTCAATCCCTAATTTGCCTTGGTGTGTTCTACATCTATATCCTCATTAAGATGTCTTAAACTAGGCCTAAGAATGCCTAGAAGGGGATGAGGATGCAAAAATACACTTAGAAAACATTTTGCAAAGTTTGCTGAAAATAAGAGCCTCGCTCGAGCGAGCCTTCCAAAATCAAAGGCTTCGCTCGAGCGAACAATCCTTCGCTCGAGCGGTCTGATGAAACAGTAAAAGTACTGGATGCTCGAATTTTTTGCTCGAGCCACCAATCCTTCGCTCGAGCGTGGCTCAGAGTAAACATTGGTCGCTCGAGCGAGGAATCCTTCGCTCGAGCGAAGAAGCCAAATCTGGAATTTCCAGATTTGCCTCCCAAGCTCAAACCAAGCATTCTACCACTCTATACTCGACCCCTTGGGCCCAAATTCTGGAAAACACATCTAAATTCAATGTACAATAAGTTTCAAAGCTCAATTTGTGAATTCAAAGCCCAAGAGTGAGTCAATTGAAACCATTTTTCAAACCCATTTTCATAAACATGAAGAAATGCTAACATGCATGAAATTTAACCAAATTAAAACTTCAAAACTTGCTTAAATGAGCTCATATCTTCAAGACAAGATGAAAACATGGATTATAACAACAATATGGGCATGCATGTACCAATTCCATAGAATTAAACCTCCAAACTTGACTATATGAGCATGCATGCATGAGATGAGCTCTAATTCAACTCTTGGGAACCAATTTATGGTTCTACTCTTCAATTAAACATAAGGCATGCAAGAATTAGTCTAACCTCACCCATTTGAGGGTTGAAATCCTTACCTAAGTGATGTATGCAAGAAGAACAAGCCCAATTATGCAATGTATGCCTCCAATCCTTCAATTTCCAAGCAACTCTACAAGGTGAATGCACTCTTTCCCTCTCTCCCTCTCTAAATTCGGTGGAACAAGGGAAAAGAGCTGATGAAAGGTTTAGCCCACATGTATAAGGCTCAATATATGTGAATAATCAAAGGTCCCACTAGGTGGCAAAGTTGTGATTTAGGCAAACTCTTAAATTGGCTTTATTTAATCTAGTTTAATCATGCCTAATCACATTTTTGATAAATATACCATTAGATCACAAAAATCCTACTGATTATGAAACACTAAACGGTTTTCAGTTCGGCCGCCGATAAGGCCTTCAATTTGTAATTTAAACATAAAACACGAACAGATAATCGAATAATCAAAAAGATAAAAAAAAAAAAAATGCAATACAACAGACACGCTCAGTCAATTCAGTTTAAATTTTCAATCAGTCCGTTCAGTACTCCAGTTAGTCCAATTATCGGTTATAAACAGTCCAGTTTAGCAGTAATCAGTACGTATTTCAGTAAATTTCGGTAAACAGTATGGGGGTTGTTACAGTGAAGATGAGATATATATGGTTTTTGTTGTCCACTGAAAATACTTTAGCACTGATTCATTATTCATAGAAGAAGATAAAAATTTCTCATCCTTTTCTTTGGAGAGTTCCATTGACTATTTAGCACTGATTCATTATTCACATTGATTCATGCTTCACACCTTGTCATCAATCAAGTATATATGAAATTCATGCAAGCAATCTCTTTTTATGCATATGACTTCTTTGGAGAGTTCCATTGACTAACAGCAAGCAAGCACATCTGAGATTATGGAAGATATGAAAAGTTAACATAGGGATTTAAGAAAAAGGAATTTCAAATACTATTTTGGGGAAAACACTACACCAATTAAGGAGTAGGGTCTATTACACTACACCAGATGTGAGTCTCTGCATCTGTTTATGCAAATTAACAGGCTCATCAAATTAGATGAACATAATAATAGGTAAATAATGAATTGCTAGATTTGTATGCATAAGTTGCAATCACACCCATATGTTTTGTACATATATATTACATTCTCATTGTTTTTGCATATTAAAATGGCTTCTTCTTCTACGAATAATAGTAACATTAGATTAAAACCAAGAATGTGTGACTGTGGGAGAACAACTGCAATGTATATTGTACAAACCAATGAGCATGGAAATCAAGGATGTATATTCTTTGTGTTGCCCATTAAAATATGTAAGTATGTGTTATGAAGTAAACTTTTTCGTATTTGGAAAATTATTTGCGTAATCTGACTAATTGATTGTCATGCTTTTTAGACTTTTAAAGAACACTGCAATTACTTCAAGTTTGCATACGATGATGATGAGGACATTACCTCCACAATCCATTCCAATACTGGACTTCGTAAAGCTGTAAGGACAGAGGAATTCAATGATGTAAGGACAAGGCTTTCGGAGATGGACACTGAAATTCATGACCATGGTAAAAGGCTTTGAAGGATGGAAAAGAATTTGAGGCGATGATTATGTGATTGTATTCTGCGTCATTTTGTACTTTATAATGTAAATTAGTTAAACATTTAGGTTTTGGGGAATTTTATGGATGTAATTATCAATGTACTGGACATGATGTAATTATGGATGTACTAGACATGATGGATCAAGTATATATGTTATCTCTTCAATGTTGTCATGAATTGAATGTCGTGTTCGCATGGATTGTGGATATATGTTGTCACAGGTATATGTTGTCATTGTAAATTCAATTTTTTTTATGTTGCTACTGGACTTGTTCTGGAGCTGTTTTTCAACAGTTTTAGGCTTGTTTTGGTCTTCCAATATATCTGTTCAACATCATTTGAGCCTTCAATGAGACTATATCTGTTGAACATGAATAAAATTTATCAAAAACAAAAAAAAAATGTTGCAACAACAGCAGCCATTGTGACAACACAAATGCAGCAGCTGCACAAAATTCATTGAAGTTGTGTACTTGAACAAACATATGCACTCTCACCACCTTTTTCGCATTTATTTGTTTTTAAAAACCTTTTATATGACCACTACACTTGATAAGATATTTTTTACTTTCATTTCATTCTATAGTGTAATAAAAAAAAATCATCCAATCATGAACATCCAGAAGGAAATAATACATTCTAGAACCCAATTTCTATGCAATTTCACCATTAATAGCTATTAGTATAATAGCCAATTCTCCAGAAAAGCCATTACAAATAAATATAAGAACAAATAAAATTCAAAATTGATGAACACAACCAATAAAAACAGAACTTCTCTATTTTATTGCAAAGGGAAAATAAAATGGTTACAATTATTCATAGCAAAACTCAAAACCCAAATCCAAACTAAACCATAAAAAAATCAAAGAAACCGTCAATAAGAAGAACAAAATTAAAATGATAATGCTGTATGATTTTAACTTTTGAGAAGTAATTTCAATGGCTTGATATCTTAAGATTGAGAGATTTATTGAACTATGATTTCCAGCTCTCATTCCCCTTCCTGTCAATCATCTTCTTTTCATCATCAATGGCAGCATCATTCTCCATCTTGGGCTTCTTGTAGAGCATGAAATTTCTAACTCCAACCGACTCAAAGCTACAAAAAACAAAAACAAATTCAACATAGGGAATGAATGAATGAATACCTTCAGTTCCAGTAATGGCGCAGTAGAGAAGGAAACTGTTGAGATCGGAGCCGAGGATTGAAAATAGTTGCTGCTGCTGCACAAAATTCATCTACAAAATGCAGCAGTAGCAACATTGAGTTCAACCAACACAAATACAACAGCAACAGCCACCATTGTGACACACCAATAGCAACAACACAAATGCAGCAGCAGCATTGACCTCAACAAAAAAAATGCAGTATTAACACAAACAAAATTCAATTACATTGAATTCAAACCATCCATTGTCACAAACCATCCATTGTTTACAAACCAAAGTCATCAAAGTAGTTCTAATAAACTAAAAAAAAATGTTCCATTTGGATTCGCATCTACATTGAAGTTAACAAATTTTGATGCAATTGTCGAAGTTTGACTGCGTATGTTGTTCGCCATTCCTGATTCAGTAAGAGATGTGCTTCCAATATTGTCCATTGGGCTAACCTGTGCATATTCAATGTCAAAGTAAAATTCATAAATATTGTCCACAAACATATATATAAATTAAAAAAATGCATAATATTTCATATCATATATTGAATACATACCGGTACATACATACTCTGTTGCGTGCCATTTGTGCAAGGAAAATAGTAAGGTTCAGTTAGGGCCACCTTATGATCATAGTAACACAATTTCATTAATCATTTAAAAAAGAAAAAATAAAAACATAGATCAAAATTTAAAGTCCTTTATCAAACACATACCGGGTCATACATACTATATTACATGGTATCTGTAGATGGAAAATGTAACTTGTGAGTTTGACCTTGAGGCACCTTACGACCCTATATAGTAAGACACATTACTCAATATTTTTACTTAGAATTTTTTTTTCAACAATTCCTATATGAAAAAATCATACATATACAAATTTACCTGTTCTTTCGTAGGTTTTTTGTTATTTCCCTTCAACCGATTGACTATTTTATCCACTTTGCTAACCTTCTGTCTAGTACATGGACGACCTCTTCGTCGAGCAACCAAAGGACTAAGCACCTTGCGAGCCATGATTGCTTTTGTTGTACTACGACCAGACAGACTTTTGGGAAAAGTATTAGAAGGTCGTTCATCACTAGTAGAAGGTAGTACATTACTACTTGAAGGTGGCACATTACTCGCACAACCTAATTGATCTTTTCTCACTCTCTCCTTGATTTCTATCAACCCAAGATCAATCAGTGTGTGTTTACCATCATCATTGGAAGCAATTTCTAGGATTTCATCCAACATCTTGTGATATTTATCATGCAATTTTGCATTGAGAATAGCCCCGATTTTAGTGTACGTTGTTGGAATGCATGTGTACCCTCTTTCCAAATCTTTTCTCCATCTCGACACAATGTACGTATCTGGAATCTTATATATGCACCTCTCAATGAGCACAGTAAATGAATGGGCACACATAATGCCCTTAAACTCAAACCACCGACACATATATTGGATTTGACTTTCAGATGAATTAAAGTAAACAACAAATTCCACTTTCTTCATTTTATCACCGACGACAACAGCCTCCGTCACATGATAAGTACAAACTGAGCCGTCCTCTTTCACGAGATTCACATGAAAGTACAATAGACGGTTCAATTGTACTTGAACTTCTTTAAATTTTGCATTAGTGTAGGCTGCACGAAATTGCTTTTCAAACTCATATACCATTAAGCAATCATACAACTTGTTTCGAGATTTGAAGTCTGTTTTGGTCTCCTTCTCCACCTTACTTCTCAAGGCATTGTCATACTGTTCAACAAATTGCTTTAAAGTTGTCTTTGAGTTCACATATCCATCAAAAAATGCATTCACACTCTCACTTCGTTGAGTAGTTGACATGACAGCCTAAAAAATATTTTTCACATATGCAAGAATCCACCTATGTCGCTCACTGTATAATGCCCCCAACCACTCGTTATCATGAAGATTGAACCTTGCAATCATCACTTGCCATTCTTCATCAAATTCATATTTTGTGAAAAAATCATAAGCCGCATTTTGCAAAGCAAACTTTATGGCTTCATATTGGGAATATCCTCTCAATTTCTCCAGAATTTTCTTCATTATATGCCATAAGCATCAACGATGTCGAGCTTGTGGGAAGACAAGTTCTATGGCATTTTTCATAGCTCTGCAGTAGTTAGTTATTATAGCTATTGGGGGAGTATCTGACATGCAACTTAACCATTCTCTAAATAGCCACACAAATGTCTTAGTGTTCTTATTACATAACAGTCCACAACCAAAAAAAATTGATTGACCATGGTGATTAACTCCTACAAACGGAGCAAACGACATATCATATTTGTTTGTCAGATAGGTTGTGTCAAATGAAACAACATCACCAAATGCTTTGTAAGCTGCCCTACTCCTTGCATCCGCCCAAAACAAGCTTCGCATGCGACCATCTTCATCGAAATCAATTGCAATATAGAAGTTGGAATTTTGTTGTTGCATCCTATGAAAATAAAGTCTAACTGATTCGACATTTCCTACCCCAAGCCTCAATCTTCTTGCATTCTCAATGTGATTTCTTGCATCTCATTCATCAAATGTTAATGCCTCATATCCCCCCGCTTCAACTATAGAATGAAAATTCCTAGCTAGCCCGATCCCTGCTTCATCTTTTATTTTGAGTCTTCTCTTGACAGGAGTAAGAATCCTCTTATTCATTGCAAATGCCGCTGTAGACCCAACTTTCTTTGCGCGCCCCTTTCGGAAAGGCGATAAATTTGTCTTACTACAGTTCGGACTCCTGTCATGGTTCTGAATATAATCTAACAAAGTGCAATGTGAGACTGATAAACACCAAAGAGTCCAAATCTAGCAATTGGTTTTGGAAAATCAATTTTGAATGAAAAAGCGCCAAACATAGACTGCTTTGCCAGATTACAGAGTCACCACCTAATTATTTTATTTTGGAAAATTTAGGAAACCCTAACTAATGCCAAAGGCCACATGTCCGTCATCACTAAAGTTGCCTCGGCTCAGGAACTTGGGTACGAGAGGGAAAGGTCATGCAATGAGTACCCCCGCTCGCCCGATCAAAGGATCGACCTCTACTAAGCATGATATGTTTTTTGATAAACACATGTGTTCTTATTTCGGTTATTAACTATCTTTACTATGTGATGCGCACAGCATACAAGTATAGACTCAATCACGAGAATTGGAACAAAACAACTCACGTTTGCTTTCGAAAATGGTTTGAAAGTGCTACTTGCAAGTAGGCTAAAGCGTGGATTTGCCACCCTTAAGCAAGCTTGAAAACAAGATTTTGACACTTCGCAAAGTGGGCTTTAAAATTCGCATTTGATGAATTGTCCCAATTCAGGCAATCAAGCCTCCACCCCAGGCATTCATATAGTTAAGGACTTAAGCAAATAGCCTCATGGAAAGCATGCTATCATGGCAACACTCACACTTATGCAAGTATGCTAAAGCGTAAAACTTACAGTGTCCTCCAAGCTAAAACAGAAAACTAGTTAGAAACATGCATGATCCTAACTATGTTAGATGCCTAACGCAACACATGCAAAATGCAACTAAAAGGCTCAGCTATTTAAGATGGCATATAAATGCAACACTTGATAACATGCTTTGAAACACGTATTCAAGTAAGCGTATTGAAATACGATGTAGTTTGAATGATGTGTCGAGCTCGGTGCATGCAAAACAAATGAATGATGCAAACATGCAAGCATAAGGTATGCTAATCGAAGTATGCCCTAAACTAACCATCGAAAGAGGTTAAGTAAAAGGGAGAAAGAAGTGGGGTTGGAAGACATGCACACACACACGCACACTTATTACAACAATACGCCCTCTCGTAGGAGGGTCCGAATAAATAAGCTAACTAGCTACGCTAAGCTAAGCTAACTATTACATACCAACTAATTAACTAACTTAGCTAATTAATTATTACAAACCAAATTGAATTTGAATAACTAGCTAATCTAAGCTAATTAGAATATTACAAAGATGAATTAAATTAGCTAAACACATTGACTAACTAATTACAAAACTGGCAAATTAACTAGCTAAGTAAAGTAGTAAAATGGCCTAGAGGGGAGGGAGACATGCATGCTCGGTTTGCTTCGCCTAAAAATGCATTGCCTTGCCATGAGTTGCCTCTGTTTTCACTCGCGGTGATCTCAGAACATCATGTGAACTTC
>JAPPVO010004178.1:0-32295 GCA_030407325.1 Camellia japonica | reverse complement strand
CCAATGTATGTATATGAGTCATTACAATGTGGATTCTCTCTCGATGCAAGACTTGTGCTTGAGGACCATCAAAGGGTTAATCACTATTACATATTATTTTTTAATTTATTTAAGTTCGGTATATATAATTAGGGGTGTAAATTTGGTCTGACTCGATTCATATCGGGTCTCGCGAACTCCCATCAAAAGTCTGGCCGGGCCACGGGTCAGAAAATTAGGCACATGCCCAAGCCTAGGGGGTATTTAGGCATTGGGCGAGTCGGTGGGCCGAGCCTTTGCCTGGGCTCGGGTCTGGGCGGGCTTGAACATTTTTATTTTCTACCAAAATTTCATTATTTTCCACTAAAAAATACTCTGGGCCTCTGGCAGGTCGGACCACGAGCCGGGCCTTGAGTGGGCTTTAAGTGAGCCACGGGCCGAGTTGAGCTTCAAAATGATGGCCCAAGCCCAGGCCCAAAAGTCCCGGGCCAGGCTCGAGCCCAGGCCCAAACGGGCCGGCCCACTCCGACCGTGAGCCATTTTTACACTCCTATATATAATTTAAAAGTGTCTCTCATAGGGACGAAATCAAAATTTCATTACTAGAGGGGCTAAAAGAAAAATAATTTTCTTTTCACTATATACACAAAGACACGTGTATATGTACAATATGATACATAAATTATATACAGAAAAAAAAAATTAAAAACCATACTTGCAATCTCTAATAGGATAAAGAAGTTTTTTTAGTGCAAAATACAAAGATAATGCAAGATGGAAGAAGAATAAGATATGTATTTTTTATTTTCTTGGGCCATTTTATGTATAAAATGCTATGTATATTTTTAAAATGTTATGGCAAAGAATATTTTTTACGAAAAGGAGGAAGTTATGGCCTCTCGTAGCCTTCTCTTAATTCTGTTCCTGTCTACTATATATATATATATATATATATATATGTATATATAAGGGCGAATTACACTAACAATCTTTATAGTTTGGCGTTTGTATCACTTTGGTCCATGATTTTTTAATTGCGACACATTTGACTCTGAATTTTGAATCTTATTCCAAATAAGGGCAATTGAAGATACCATTACTCAATTTCAAGGGCAAAGTCATCAATTTGATAAAATATAAACTAATTTGACAAAAATAAATGTCAAAAAAATATTTTTAAATTTTTAAAAAGTATTTCTATGCACCAAAGATAAAATTATGTAAAATTAATTAATTAATTTATTTATTTTATCAAATTAATTTTTATTATGTGTTTGGATGATAATCATATAAAGTGTGGTTGTTAGGCTTTTAATATGCAATCAATATATTTAATATATGAAATGTTTTTAGTTTTGAAATTTTTGATTTAATGGATTGATTTAATAATGATATAAAAGTTGTCGCTATATTTGAGTTTTCGAAAAATAAAAACTAATTTAATGAAAATAAAAATAACATTCCATTACATGATCATCATCCAAACACATAATAAAAATAAATTTGGTAAAATATATATATATAAAAGATTTATCAATTTTACATAATTTTATCTTTAGTGGGTAGAAATAATTTTTAAAAATTCAAAAATATTTTTTGACATTTTTTTTGTCAAATTAGTTTATATTTTATCAAATTGACGATTTTGCTCTTGAAATTGAGTAATAGTATCTTCAATTATCCTTATTTGGAACAAAATTCAAAATGCAGAGTCAAATGTCTCACAATTGAAAAGTCAGGGACCAAAATGATATGAGTCCCAAACTATAGAGACCGTTAGTATAATCTGCCCTATATATAATTGGAAAAAGATTGGGAGCTCTAATTGTGAAACTCTAGAAAGCTCTAATGGTGTGTGGGTCCCACAATGATGTGATGTTTGTATTTTGTTTTTTTTTTTTTTTTTTTTTTTTTTTTTCCAACTGCCAAGTCATTAGAGTTCTGTTTAGAACTCTCAAATTAAAGGATGTATCGTTTCTAATATATAATTGAGACTTGTTAAGGTTTTTATTAAAATTTGATTTATAAATGTAACATTTAAACAAAACTTGTGAGTTACTGACCATGATATCAAGAGTGGCTTGCTTTTTATTTTTAATTCCCTTCCAATACAGGAACCCAACTGCTATGAGGATGAGAGTGGCAAAGCTCAGGCTGACCCCAAGTGCAATTGCTAGTTTCTTGGAGCTAAGTTTTCCTAGAATATTGTAGAAGCAAAATTTAACAGAGATAAATTGCTTGTGTATATATATATATATTTAGAGAGAAAGAGAGAGAGAGAGAGAGAGAGAGAGAGAGAGATACCAAGGGATGAAAAATGAGAGAGAATAATCAGTGACTGAAATAAAGCCACGAATACATACTATACACACAACGTATGAGAGAGAGAGAGAGAGAGAGAGAGAGAGAGAGAGAGAGAGATGTGCAAAGAATCCATAGTTGAATGTGCTGGGAGGAAATTTGGGCACAGGTCCACTGAGATTGTTATAAGACAAATCCCTGAATGATTATAAAAAACAAACTACAGACTTATGCATTTTGAACCAAAACCTCTGATTTTGAAAAAGCAGTGAGAAGAATTGCAGGTTGTTTCGATTTCCAAGACATTGAGAAGCACAAACAAAACACACACACAGAGAGAGAGAGAGAGAGAGAGAGAGAGAGAGAGAGAGAGGGGAGGCATACTCACAAGAAAGCAAGTTGAGGGACTGTGGCTAAAGATAGAGGAATAGCTCCAGACAAGCTATTGTTATTCAATCTTCTACTCATTCATTACACATGACATGACTAAAACAACAACACTATTGTGTATCGAGGGCACATCAGGAAACACACACAAGCAATAACACAAGAGATTTAACGTGGTTCGGCAAGTCGCCTACGTCCACGGGCAGCGGATTTCACTATATGGAGAAATGGAAGAATTACAATTCACTCTCTCTCTCTCTCTCTGTGTATTCACTCTTAAGCTCACCACACTTCCCTCTGCTATCTCTTCCTCTATTTATACACTAAGAAGGGAGAAAGCTGGCTGGCCTTGCACATGGCCAGCTGGTCATTCAAAGAAGGTGGATCGTCTTCCTTTGCGGCTTGTCGGTTGGCAGCCGCAATCAAGGATATTGTTGGAGTTGACTTCACATTGGAGAGAATCACCCCTTTCACATGGGGTGATATCAACAAATCACCCCCTCAACCCATTTGAGGTGATCTAATGCACACACTGCTGCTAATCTTGTCACGCCCAAATTTCAACATAGTCTGTATCTCCTCACTGAGATGCTGCATCCCCTGAAGCTAGAGATAATACACCAAGATACAAGAGGAGGAGGGAATCCTACATCCTCAACTCAACTCACACCATTCTCTGATTTGGAGAGAGCCTCTACTCCTATCTCCCACAGATCTCTTCCACGCTTCCTGTCTCGGATGTCTTCACCTACTATGCTTGAACTTGCGCAACCAAGATATTCTACACCCCCTGATTGGATGTCCTGCATCCCCTGCTGGGATGCCCTTGACTATCATGCCTTTGCCCTCTGTCCATAGTGATTGATCAACACTGCCTTGCACCCGAAGATGCTCAGTTCCGAGAGATGTTGACCAAGTCCAAACAATGTTGGAACTTGATCCCAGAAACCACTTTTGTGAGCATATCGGCCGGATTATCTGCAGTACTAATCTTTTGAAGCAGAATATCCCCTTTATTCACAATTTCTCGGATAAAATGAAAACGGACATCAATGTACTTGGTGCGAGAATGATGAACCTGGTTCTTTGCCAAACAAATGGCACTCTAGCTGTCACAGTACACCTCAACGTGCTTCTGAACAATACCCAAGTCCTCAATCAACCCGTGTAGCCAAATAGCTTCCTTAAAGGCTTCCGTCACTGCCATGTACTCTGTCTCTGTAGTAGACAAAGTCACCGTTGACTGAAACGTTGACCTCTAACTCACCGACCCTTTAGCAAGCGTAAATACATACCCTGTTGTTGATCGGCGTTTGTCCAAGTCACCAGCATAATCTGAGTCCACATATCCAACCAGATTCTGTCTGAGTCGGTTATCTCTCTCGAACTTCAATCACAGATTAACCGTGCCATGTATGTACCTTAGGATCCATTTCACTGCCTGCCAGTGATCTTTTCCTGGATCATGCATATACCTGCTTACCATACTCACAGCATGCGAGATGTCAAGCCTTGTACAAACCATAGCATACATTAATGCACCAACTGCATTTGCATATGGAACCTGTGCCATATGCTTTCGTTCTTCTTCTGTGCGCAGAGACATCGAAGCACTAAGCTTGAAATGAGGGGCCAATGGTGTACTCACAGCTTTTGTTTTCCCATTTATGCCAAATCTGTCTAACACCTTTTTTAGATACTGGGTTTGTGTCAGACAAACCGTGCCCTTCTTCCTGTCTCTCTTGATCTCCATGCCAAGAATTTTCTTTGCTTCTCCCAAATCCTTCATTTCAAACTCTCTTGCCAATTGTGCCTTGAGTTTGTCAATCTCCACCTTGCTCTTAGATGCAATCAGCATATCATCTACATATAAGAGCAAATAGATGAAGGAACCGTCGGGAAGCTTACAGAAATATACACAATGATCAAATTGACTTCTTGTGTATTCTTTCTCTATCATGAACCGATCAAATCTTTTGTACCACTATCTCGGGGATTGCTTCAATCCGTACAACGATTTGTTCAGCTTACAAGCCCAATTCTCTTTTCCAGCAACTTTGAAACCATCTGGCTGGGACATGTATATCTCCTCTTCAAGATCTCCATGTAAAACGGCAGTTTTGACATCGAGTTGGGCGAGCTCGAGATCAAACTGTGCAACCAAAGCTAACAAGATACGAATAGACGTGTGCTTCACAACAGGTGAAAATACCTCATTATAGTCTATTCCTTCCTTCTGAGCGTAGCCTTTAGCTACCAATCTGGCTTTGAATCTGATATTGTCTTTGCCTGGGATGCCTTGTTTCTTGGTGTAAACCCACTTACACCCAATTGCTTTCTTGCATTTTGGAAGTTGCACCAACTCCCAAGTCTGGTTCTTGTGAAGTGACCCGATCTCTTCATCCATAGCCTCCTTCCAATTGACACTTTCTGCATGCTGCACGGCTTCTTTGAAAGTGCAAGGAACATTGTCTTCAATGATTGGAAGTGCATAGGCTACCATATCGGTCATCCAACTGGGTTGCGTAGTAACCCTTTTTCCTTTTTTGATTGCAATGGGTTCTGATTGTTGTAAGGCCTCTGGATCTTCATTTTCATCTGAACTCTCTTTAGAGTCTTCTTTAGAGCTGTCAACTGAAACTTCTTCAAGATTGTTGTCTGTCTGAATAGTCTTTGCTGGAGTCTTAAACTCCACCTGCACTGACTTTTTCAATGCTTCATCATTTTCTTGAGGATTTGGTTGCTTCAGCATTGTAGACTCATCAAAGGTAACGTCTCTTCTAATGACAACTTTCTTTGATTCAGGGCACCAGAGTCTGTATCGCTTGACACCATCACCGAAGCCCAAGAAGATGGCTTTCTTGGCTCTTGGATCCAACTTAGATTCTGTAACATGAAAATAAGCTGGACATCCAAAGATACGTAGCTGATCATAATCAGTGGCTGACACTCCTGACCATACCTCCATGGGAGTCTTGTCATCTAGTGCTGCAGTAGGTAGTCTGTTGACAAGATGACGAGCATAGTTCAATGCCTCGCCCCAAAATGCCTTGCTCAATCCTGAATGTGACAACATACACCGGACTATCTCCACCAAAGTGCGGTTCATGCGTTCTGCAACTCCATTTTGCTGCGGTGTTCCAGGAACTATGAAATGTCTCACTATCCCTGCATTTTGGCAAACCTCTAAAAAGGGATCTGATGTGTATTCCCCACCATTGTCAGATCTGAGCTTCTTGATCTTTCTGCCTGTCTGGGTCTCAATCATTTTCTTCTACATAAGAAAGATGTCTAAGACTTTGTCTTTGTGCTTCATTGTGTAAATCCAAACTCTTCTTGAAAAATCATCAATGAACGACATAAAGTAATGGTTACCTCCCAATGAAGCATTCTTGGAAGGACCCCATACGTCAGTGTGAATGTAGTCTAGAATCCCTTTGGTACGATGAATAGCAATACGAAACTTGATTCTTGTTTGCTTGCCCAATACACAATGCTCGCAGAACTTAAGCTTCCCTGTTTTGGCGCCTTTCAACAGGCCTTGCTTTACCAACCCTTGTAAAGCCTTCTCACCGACATGCCCTAGGCGCATGTGCCAAAGTCTGGAAGTGTCTGATGCATCATCTTTAGAGCTGGTGGAGACAGCCACTCCCCCTGTGACTGTAGAGCCATCTAGGAAATATAAATTTCCTTGTCGAGTACCTTTCATTGCAACAAATGCTCCTCGAACAACTTTGAGGACTCCATCTTCCATAGTTACTCTGTAACCTTTGGAGTCTAAAACTCCCACTGAGATGAGATTCTTTGTCAAAGCTGGTACATACCGAATATCTTCAAGAATTCTGATTGTTCCATCATGTATCTTCAGTCGAATTGTTCCAATCCCCTTTGTCTGGCAAGCTTGGTCGTTGCCCATCAGCACAACTCCTCCATCGAACTTTCGTAAGCTCGAGAACCACTGCTTGTTCGGACACATGTGGTAGGAACATTCGGAATCTATAATCCATTCATCAGACTGGCCATATGATGAAACTGTGAAGGCTGATCCTTCACCATTATCTCCATCTCGTGCAACGTTCACCTTTTCTTCTTTCTTGTCTTTATTGGGACAATCTTTTGCCCAATGCCCCTTCTGGCGACAAGCAGCACACTCGTCTTTTGCAAGACATCTTCTATCCGATGATTTCCCTCTGGATTTTGAGCGAGACTTTCCTCGCTCTATATATCTCGTGTTATTTGTTCTGCCTCTGACTGTCAATGCCTCGGATGCTGAGTCCTTGTTTGCAGATTTATCTTTCCTTCTGAACTCATTTACTAAGGCGTTTGCAACATCAACATACTTGATCTTTTCTTTACCATACAGTAAAGTGGTAGTAAGATGATCATATGAGTCAGGCAAGGAATTCAACAATAACAGTGCTTTATCTTCATCACCAATATGATTATCCAAGTTTTTCAAATCGGTGAGAATTTTGCTGAAATTATTTAGGTGTTCGTTCATCAAAATACCTTTCTTGTAGTCGAAATGAAACAACCTCTTCTTCAAGTAGGGCCGGTTCTCAATGCTCTTTGTCATGAACTTATCTTCCAGCGCCTTCCAAAACTCCTTCGCAATATCATATTCTGTGAAGGCATACTTCTCCTCTTTTGCAAGGCAAAGTCGGAAGGAACTGCAAGCCAAGAGATTCACTTTCTCCCATTCTATCCCGTCCGGGTCATCTGGTTTGTCTTCCAGAGTGAAGTACAAGTTCATTTGGATAAGCATATCTTTAACTTCGCATCTCCACATGCCGAAGTTGCTGCTTCCATCAAACTTTTCTACCTCGAACTTAGCATAGGACACCGAGGTCCAATGCCTAGAGTTGCTTGTAGTCGCTGGATTACTTATGGACTCGGTTGATCTGGTCTCTATAGATTCTGCCATTAAATTGTTTTTTTTTTTTAGAAAATCCAATTCAAAAAATTGACCGTACGGATGTGTTCGGAATACTCAAAATAGTTGGAAAACAGTATTGGATCGTCAAAAACGAACTCCGAATAACTTAGATCTGGCCAAAACAGTTTGGACGGTTCAGATCTGCAAAATCTTGTGCGTCTGAGATGCACCGGATAATTACTCCGGTACAGCGCGGTCAACGTGGCTCAGCGGCGCAGCTTGGCTGGCTGGTCAACGACTCAGTCAACGGCTCTGCGATGACGTGGCGAACACGTGGCTGACACGTGCCTGTCAGTTTGACACGTGGCGCTGACGTGTCGGTGACGTGGCGCTGACGTGTGCGCTGAGTTGGCGCGTGACGTGGAGTGACGTCACTCCCACGCACGCGTCACTCGCCTTCTTCCCTTCACCGCGCGTGAGGGCGCGTGCGTGCGTCTGAACTGACGCGCCGTCTGCTGTTCGGTGCGTGATGGCACGTGTTGTGCGTGTTGGTTACGCGCTTTTTTGGGTGGCACGTACGGGCGCGTGTGAGCTCTTCTGGAGTTCTGCTTTGCAGTTCTGGACTCCTCTCGTTGAGACCTTACTCCTGGTATGCTCAAAAGTGGATTTCGAGCACTTCGAAATCTGGGCACTTTAGGGAAAAATTCGATTTTTCACCACCTGAGCTCTGATACCAATTGTTGTGTATCGGGGGCACACCAGGAAACACACACAAGCAATAACACAAGAGATTTAACGTGGTTTGGCAAGTCGCCTACGTCCACGGGCAGTGGATTTCACTATATGGAGAAATGAAAGAATTACAATTCACTCTCTCTCTCTATATTCACTCTTAAGCTCACCACACTTCCCTCTGCTCTCTCTTCCTCTATTTATACACTAAGAAGGGAGAGAGCTGGCTGGCCTTGCACATGGCTAGCTGGTCATTCAAAGACAGTGGATCGTCTTCCTTTGCGGCTTGTCAGTTGGCAGCCGCAATCAAGGACATTGTGGGAGCTGACTTCACATTGGAGAGAATCACCTCTTTCACATGGGGTGATATCAACAAACACCAGAGTCAGAAAAGATATGACATGGTATAAAAGAAGACCAGAAACAGGGAGTAATCACTAATAGAGAAAAAGAAAACCCATTACAAAACTGAGAGAAAGAGATAAAAGACTAGTACTTACAGATACAGAACAGCATTTAACAAACCCAGAGACTCCAGCATGTGACCAGATAACTGATTGTGGGACAGATCCATGCACATGTTATTTGGTGGCCTTACTCTCCCATAACATTCATCTTGTGACAAAAGTATCTCATTATCTCGCAAAACATAATACAAAATTGATGAATCCCACTATTATTTTATTTATTTATTTATTTTATTAGTAATAAGTCTCATTATTGAAACCAAAAAATATCAAATTGGGATACATTTTATCAATAAAATTTCTATCTTTTGTTGATAAAAAAAAAATTCAAAAAAAAAAAAAGGCATAATAGGCCGATCATTTTCATTATAAGTATAGCGTTCGGTATTCGTTCGTTCGTTCATTCATTCTCTCTCTCTCTCTCATTTCTTATTGATAGATCATACACATCGGCATTTTTTTATTTTTTTTTTTCATTTTTTTCCTACTCAAATCCCCTAATTTGATACTCCTGTTTTTTTACTTGTATCAGATCTTCTATTTTCCACGAATGTAGTTATTTATTTATGTGTTCATTTGTCTCCCCCAATAGTTTATATGAATCGATGAAATATTTAATCCTATTGCGCCCACCCAAAGATCAAAAAACATAAAATATTGATCTCATGCGTGCAGATGCAGTAAGGTTTCGTGGCTGACAACGTTTCCTCATCTTGGTGATTTCCATCAGACTAAAAAACTTTATTGCTGGTGTTTTTAGTGTACCCAAAATCCCCCAATATTTTTTTTTTTTTAAATTCGTCATAATTTAATGTATTACTCATGGTCTTTTATTTTGATTTAATCTTTGTTTGTACTTTGTAGGTGTGAGTTCAAATTCAAATTGCCAATCACCATTTGCTGTTGATGGCAGTCCAGTTCGGAAAACCCAACCACCTGCACCGCCACAACAACCATCTGTTGACACAAACGCAGACACAAGAACTGGTAACACTCATGAAAAATCTAGAAATCTCCTAAATATTGATTTGTGATTATGTATCAATTTTAAGTAATAAATAACAATTCCAATCAAACAATCAAGACAAATCGACATAACGATTTTAACGTGGAAAAACCACAATTGGAGCGCCTCCAATTGTGATAAAAAAAATCACGGGCCAAAACCACAAAACAATCCACTAAAAAGACAAAAGGAATTACACAAGTGTACTATCAATTACCTAGCGAATTCACACACAAATTGAACCGACCCCTATATGTCTGTTCCACCACAGTCTTCACCTCAGAATTGTCTTACCCAACCTTGAATCCACAACGCCGATGAGTCACTCCAGAATCTACCAAAGCTTCAAACCCGAATTCCACGGAATCTATCGAAGAACAACTCTCTCTTTTGTATTGAATGAAACAAAGAATCCTTCGATGTATACTTCACAAACCATGAGTTAAACTAAACAAACATCAAAGAAACTAGCAAAGAACTCCAGATATAAACCCTAATATCCAAGAAAAAGATCTGGAAGTCATAATCCTAAAAACGGATGAAACCACATATTTATAGAAAATTGATCCGCGATCTCCGCTCGAGCGCAGGAATGGCCGCTCAAGTGAGTCTCACTCGAGCGCAGAAAAGTTCGCTCGAGTGTAAAATCCCAACTTTCAATACTTTTACAGACATGTCAAACTTCTGGAGCTAAACATTCTCCGCTCGAGCGCACAAATGGCCGCTCGAGCGGACAAGCAACTTTGACTGCAAAGTGGTAAACATAAAAGAATTAACTTCTGAAACATCTCTGCAAGGCACAATTCAAGTTAGATTCGCATCTAAAAACTCATAGTCTCACTAAAATAAAAGTTGAACAAAATTATAACTGAAATGAGTTTTGTCACACGAGATTACCAAGAATAAAAACCTAACAACTCAAAACCAGCATCCTTCAACATCTCACGACTATCAAATTCGGACTCGGACTCAGACTCGGACTCAAACTCGGGTTAAGACTCGATCTTGGTTTGAGATTCTGACAGAGAAGACTAGTGGTGGCGACAACTTACATAAGCTGTCAGAGATGCTCCTAGTCACAAATTTCAGTGCAGCCATAGCTATGGTGATTTTCAGATCAGTGGGATCGCCGTTGCAGTATGCTTTGAATTCAAAGCCACCAAATGGAAAATCATTTGGTATTCTTGTGGCTTGTATTGCAATTGGTTTCACTTGTAATATGCAAGTGATCTTATTGCAAAAGAAATCGCCAATCGTTGCAAGCATGGGGACTCTGCTGGTGTGTTTTCGTCTGCCATTGGGTTCTTGACCATGATACAAATGATTCTACCTCTTAGGTTCTTGACCATGACACAAATGATTCTACCTATTACCCTCTGGTGGATTGTTTGGCCTGCTGGTGTTTCTATCTTCCTATCATTTCTCTATGTCCTCAGAAAGAACAGGTAATTTTTTATTTTTATTTTTTTTTTTTTTGTTAATTGTTCGGTTTTCTTAACTCAATTACAGTTTTTTTTTCTTCTTCAAAGCAAGACACAGACCGATCCACCAATCAAATCAGTGAAAAAGGTCTTTATTTTTACTTGGCTTGAAGGCTTATACAAATCAAATCAGTGGGGAAAAAAAAAAAATCGACAGGACTGAAATTACCCAGTCGGAAAGAAATGAGCGAGTGTGATTTCAAGCTTGTCTCTTATTCTTCAGTCAATTTTTTTTTTTTTCATTTTTAAAATTTTTGAATGCGCCTAAGAAATAAATATTTTTCAAAATTTTGAATAAAATTAACTAAAAATTTAAAAAAAATATAGATATATATATATATATATATAAAGAAAACACTACAAGATATATAAGGACGGAACTTTTTTGTTCCTAAAAGTGAAAATCTTGGTGTAAAAAATATTAAAAGACTAATTTTAACTGTTATGAAGTAGTCACAAAGAGGTTTTAAAAAGTCAAAAAAATAATCTTTAACAAATAAATTTTAAAAATATCACTAATAAATATATTATAAGAGACAAAATTATTTCATGTGAAAAGGTTTAAAAACAATTAAACGAAACAGATTGCTCTTTAACTGTCATGAAGTAGACAAAGTGGTCATTTCAAAAAAGTCAAAAAAAAAAAAAAACTTTACCGATAAAATTTTAAAATTATCGCTAATAAATATATTTAAGAGACAAAATTATTCCATCCGAAAAGTTTTAAAAACAATTGAACCAAGTAGACTGCTCTTGCTCATATTTGATTAGAGTAAAAAATATGATAGAAAGTGAATGTGATTTTTTTAATGTAAGAATTGTCCATTTAAAGATGAAAAAGTATCAAATGTCTGTCTTATAATAATGTCGTATAGATTCAAATTTGTTGTCAATTCTAAGATGTCATGCACACTTTCTAATATGTCTGGTTTAGTTAAATTAAATAGTTTTTGGCATCAGTGTTGCTATTTAAATTTAAAAGTTAGACTCAATTTTTAAATTTAATGATGTGACAATCAATTAGAATGTTTGAGACAACTTTCTTTCTCATATTTTTTTATTAATTATTAGCTAATTATCTCTTTTACACATCATTAAATCTAGAAAGTGAACTTGTATATTATTTTTCTTTTGACATTTATTGGTTTTCTATGATTCACTTTTGTTGGTATTGGTACATGCAAACTTCATTAATTTAATTCTTTGTTTGCATAGAACATTATGTTATACATCTAAACTATTCTAATAGGCTCGGATAAACCTAGTGTGGATCTCTAAAAAGATATATATGATATAAAAATTATGATGCGAAAAGTGAATTTATAATGTGCATTTCTAAAGTTATATTTTACAAACTACTTCAGGTTTTAGTAGTAAGTTATTGTTGTATGCATCATGAATTTCATTTTATTTTTATTTATTCATTTATTTATTTTTGACCTTACAAATTGCTCTGTTTTGTGTTGCTGGACTTCTAAATGTGTATTGGTAGACTATGGTTGTCTAGTCAAATGTAATTCTACTCATATAAAGTCTCATACCCTAATTGAAAAAATAAAAATATAATAATTGAATTAGGAAATGCTTAATTTTATAAAACTTTCTAAGACATGCACCGACTCAAAATTTCTTATAACTACATAAATATTCAAATCCAATTTAAAGGATTTTTTTTTGTTTTTTTTAAAATTTTTTTTTTTTTTGGGGGGTTTTTGAGACCGATATGCTTGTCCAAACAAATGACACAACGAATTTTTTACTTAGGTACTTATTATAGGTTTTTGAATTGTGGATTGTGAAGGGATGATACAGAAGATGAGAATGCTATGTTCTATTGGGGGGGAGAGATTGTGTCTGATCACAAAAGTGTGTCTTACAACATTGCACGAGTTGGAGGCGATGATCATGCCCATGGTGGCCCCGAATGGAGAAAACGTGCAACTGAAGTTCAAATGTAGGTTCCCATCTTGGGAGTCCATATACGAAGTGAAGTATGAGTTGGTACCAATCGACGACGATGAGGATTTGGCTTTGGTCTTGAATCAACCGAAAGCTCATGGTCAAAATATAGTTTGCAATTTTATGTGGACTGGGACAAGAGCATGAAGGGCAACATTCCAATTACTCTTTAGTTATATTGGTAAGTTATATTGATTGTTGAATTCACCCATGTGGAGAGGCAGCCACCATTATTGATAATTGGTTGGCAAGAAATGTGGACAAGCCATCATAGGGGTAGGTGGTGACCAATCACACCTCTCCTCAAATGTGTATAAATGGAGGTTGAGAGGAGAGTTGAGAGAGTGAGAACCGTGAGAGAGCAAACCAAGAGAGTGAGAGATGTGAGGAGGAGAGACCGTCTCTCTCGGTGTGAGCGAGGGAGACGTGAGAGTAGCTGAGTGAGGAGAGTGTGAGCTCCTCCTCTATTGTAATCTTTCTGTAATTTCTCTATTGGTATAGTGATAACCGGTTACTCTCCCGTGGACGTAGGCTTCAAGGCCGAACCACGTTAAATATGGTGTCTCCTTCTGTGTGGGTGTGTTTTTCTGCTTGTTATGATTTCTATAAGGTCTTGAGCGGGATCCCAGATTCCAACATTGATGTCCTTTAGAATTTTCATAATTTCAGCATCATCTCTCTTGTTGATGTTAATCATGTTAGAAAACTTGACCAAGGGGTTGTTAGCACGTGTGATTAGCACTTTCGCCACTAAGTCTCTCTTAATGAGAGATCTTGGAGTTTACTCTTAGAAATAGAATTTGGTGGAAATAGAATTGGGTGGCAAGTCTTAAGTACTTGCAAAGAGAGTGTGAGTTCAACTCTCCAAAGTGTTAAATTTAGTTTAATATCTAAATAAATTTTTTCAGTCTGTTTTACATAACAAAAATAGGCGAATGAATTAAATTAAAAACAAATCAAAAGAGTTTAAATTGACAAAATAATAGGCTTTTTTTTTTTTTTGGGTGGTAATTTTCCCTATTGTTTGTACTCTTTAAATTTTAACGGTATTATTGTCCATGCATTATATCACACTAATTTTTTCGCAGATGTGAAGATTTTGTTGCAATGAGGACATGTAGATGCACAACGCAGGAAACTCCAAGAGTTGGACGGATGGTCAAAGTTTGAGGCTTGGGAGTGTATTATTTTCATAATTTCGGGTTTGAAATTTCTTAAATGCAAATAATATATTGGGGTTAGTCGGAGATATGAGACTTTGCCTCAAAAAGATACATATAACACATGGGTGCATTAATCTTTACAAATATTTATTTTAATTGTTGTTTTCTTCTATTGGTTGGAACAAAATGCAAAAACCTTCAAATATTCACTAATATTCTTTTTGTTCTACTTCTTTTATGAGTCAATTGAATATATATCTAGATTTATTATATTTGAGTAACAAATCCACTAATATAGAACACCTAAAAAAGCAACCTTTTTTTTAATGTTTTTATTTTTAGTGATTTTTTTTCAAAATTATATCAAAATTTTTTACTTTTCCCTTCCATCTTGTATAAACGAATCTAGAAATTAAGTTAACAAACAAACAAACAAAAAGTCTACTATTTTTTTGCTTATTTTTGTCTTTTCTAGACTTATTTTAGATTTTTTATTTTTTAATTTTCCGGTTCATTTTGTCGAGCTAAATCTAAAAGCCTAAAACTTTCTAAAATTTTTTATAAAAAAAAAATTACTAAAGATAAAAATAAGTCCAAAAAAAAAAAAAGATACCAAATAAATAAATCCCAAACACCCATTGATAAATGAAATATTCCAATAATTCATTTTATATGATATCAAATGATTGTTACTATTGCGAAGCCAGTCATCACAAACTCTCTTAATCATGAAATGTTATTTAGTGGTCTGGAGACATTATTGGGTGGTGTTTTAAGAGTGTTATGATTGATGAAAAAAAGTAAAATCTATGATTGTATGTTGAGTCATAAAGGAACAATAACAGGCATAACATTTGGTGATTGGTGGAAGTATTGTCAGGTGGTGCGCCTAGACCACCTAATAAATTTTCCTTCTTAACCCATGCTTTATGCAATGCCGAAAAGTTGTCACTAATTGTATGAATGGTTGCACCTCCAAAAATTTTAAACACTTCTTATTTATACTAATATTTAATAATATGATTTCAAAATTAGAATACTCCACACTCTATAATGATAGTGGTTCGCACCACCAAATTATAAAGTTTGGTACATATAACAAAAATTTAAAAATAATTTTTAAATTAAGTTTTACCTAATATTGATCTCCTATGTTATATTTGTTTATTGTTTAGAATTATTTATATTATTACATTTGTCTTTATTTGTTGTATTTATTTTTTCTAACACTACAAGAAAAATCACCTTTGGCGACTAAATTTTTAGTCGCCAAAGGTCCATTTTTAGTCGTCAAAAGTCGCCTTTTTACCTTCCCCGACTAAATTTTTTAGTCGCCGGTTTTGTTGCGAATACATGGTCGCCGAAGGTTTTGGCGACTAAAAAGGTTTTAGTCGGCAAAAAGATAGGTCTTTAGCGACCAAAGTTTTGGTCGCCAATACTCAATTCCACTGTTTAAAATTATACATTTGGCGACTAATCTTTTAGTCGCCAATAGTTGATGGAACGCCGACCAAACTGTTTAGTCGCCAAAACAAATACTTTTGGCGACCAATAGTTTAGTCGCCAAAGGTTGTTCGGTGGGAAAAAAAAAAAAAAGAAGCTAACTTTTCTGCTTTTTTTGAGATTCA
This sequence comes from Camellia japonica, assembly GCA_030407325.1. NCBI lineage: Eukaryota > Viridiplantae > Streptophyta > Magnoliopsida > Ericales > Theaceae > Camellia > Camellia japonica. The sequence goes on along the minus strand of JAPPVO010004178.1, from coordinate 16,316 downwards.
AACATCTAACCTTCTACCTTCTAAACCTTTAGCAACACACTCCCTCCACTATGCCACAATAATATCACATGAATATATATGCAAAATATATTATTTATATAGTATATTGACCCGTATTAATATTAAACTATATATATAAACATAATTATTTTTATTCAATATAATTTATGTAAAAAATAAATTATTTATTTTTAAAAAAAAAAGAGCCACTTTTGGCGACTAAATTTTTTTTTAGTCGCCAAAAACCTTAGTTTTCGCTACGACCAATAATTTAGTCGCTAAAAAAATTAATTTCCGCCTAAAAATGACCACTTTCGGCGACTAAACTGATTTTTAGTCGCCAAAGCCGCCACTTTTGCCGACTAAACTCAATTTTAGTCGCCAATTGTCCACTTTAACTACTAAATTTTTTTTAGTAGCCAAAAACCTTTACTTTTGGCTACAAATTTTTTTTTTGTCGGTAAAACACCTACAATCGGCGACCAAACCATTTTTTAGTCGCCAAAACCTATGCTTTTGGCTACTAATTTCTTTTAGTCGCCAAAAACCTTCACTTTTGGCTACTAAAATTGTTTTAGTTGCTAAAACCCACATAATCAGCAACAAAACTGATTTTTAGTCGCCAATAAGTATACATTTGGCTACTAAACTGTTTCAGTCACCAAAAGTCTTCATTTTTGGCTACTAATTCAATTTTAGTCACCAATTGTCCTACTTTCAGCGACGAAATTTACATTTTTGGTCGCCAAAACTTCTTTTTGTTGTAGTGTAACCACGTGTCATTTATGTTTTTTTTTTCCTTTTCTTATACTTTAATTTGCTTACACCCCTTATTTCACATTCATTCTTGTTTCTTCATTTTTTGAAAATAAGAATATTGTCACATTTGACATGACACTCTTAAAAATGAGCTCTGAAAATTATTGAACCATCTTTTTATTCATAAATTGATTCGTCGTGTGCTAATTTTTACTTCTTTTAACTATGCATAGTAACACACATTTTCAAGCATGAAATTAGTCAAGACTAAATTGCATAATAGGATTAAAGATGATTTGATCACATTTATTGAAAAAGGTATATATTGAGGTTTTGATGTTGATCATATCATAGATATATATGTAGTAGACAAAAAAACTTCGTTCATTTATATATTTTTACTTTATTATGTTGACAATAAAAGTTTAATTAATAGTAATATAATTTACTTTTTTTATTGTTGATAAAAATTAATATTGTTTTTACTTTTTGTTTGCACTTCAGAATGAATCTTGAATCCATCCCAAATTAAATGTACAATACTCCGGCAATTTGTCATTAAATGTGATCAAATGTAGGAGTGAATTTCCTAAAATGATCAATAATTAAAACGGTAAATTATGTAAATGGCATCTGTAGTTTATACGATTTGTCAATTTGATTTATGTTATTTTAATTGTTCGATTTTGTCCGTTAATCTAACGGTTTGTGTCATATTTGTCCAATAATGACGGTCATTAGGTTTGGTGGACGAAAACTCGAACGATGTATCAATTTGATCCTTATAGTTTACAAGATGTGTCAATTTAGTCCCTATTGTTTGAATTTGCTCTATTTTTATAGAGACCAAATTGACACATTATGTAAATTATAGAGACCAAATTGACACATTGTTTGAGTTTCCATCCAACAAACTTAACGGTTGTTATTTATTGGACCAATACAATCCGTTAAATTAAGGGGCAAAATCAAGCAAATTAAAACAATGAGAACCAAATTGATACATCGTGTAAACTATAAGAACCATTTGCGTAATTTACCCTAATTAAAATGAAGCTTATTCCTTGGAATGTCTGAGGTAGAGATAGCCACGAAGTGGGTTTGTCATTCCCCGCCCCCGCCCCCACCCCTGTTCCGCTTTCAAACCCCACTCCTGCCCTACCTCCATCACGGGTGAAATTTTTCAACCCATCCTCGCCCCTATGGATACCCGATCACATTTCCAATAGCCAAAAAAAACTGAGAATAATTTAAATCCTTAACACACTAAATAATTTCTCTTGTTTCCATATATATAACAGTGAGACTTTTATGATTATTACTTATTTATATTTAAACAGAATCACTGACTTTTACTATTCCTTTTTATATCTAATTATATTATATATATATATATACATATATATTATTATTTATATATTATTATTTATATCAGGTCGAGTTTGGATTGGGGGAGACGATACTTGCTCCCGTCCCATCCCCATTACAGGTAACCAAAATATAATCCACTTCCACCCCCACATAAGTGTCAAGTCGGATAAAATCCGTCTCATTCGGACAGGTATGGACGAGTCCTGAGGATCGGACTAAAATGGCTATCCCTAAACTGAGAGATGGTTAGCGGAGTGGAAATTAATATCATCGAAAACATTTTATGCCAAGGAAGTTGGTTTCTACAAATGGTCAACATTGTTGATTAGATCAAGGTCTTCGTCATCTTCTTCAGAAAACTTACACTAATTTGAGTCATTGACAACCATTGCAAGAACATCTCAACATGAAAGAGAAATCAACAAATGCAAAAAGGAGATCTTGAGATGCTTTGAATGGATTTCGGGTTTAAAGATCAACTTTCTAGAGAGTTGGTTACGCGGAGTTGGATTATCAAAGTTATTCATGAAAGAGGCAGTTCAAGGAACCATCTCTTATATCGTGGAACGCTTTTGGGAGAAGACGTAAAAACCAGTCTACCTGTTGTTGAGAAAGGTAGAATAAAGAAACTTCGTTGATGAACAAGGAAATTACATCAATAAAGAAGAACAAAAAGATAAGTGCAACACGCATCATGACAAATCAAATGCACACGTAACATCAAAGTTGGCGAGAAACCAACACAGAGAACCAGCCACACCCAAACTAATATCTAAACAGCAACAGAATCAAAACCCAACAGATCATCTAGCCTTCACAAACAGCACCAAAACAACAACACCCAGCATCGTCAATAAGCAGAAGCAAAAAACCATCCAAAGAGATACCAATACAGAGACCTACAAATCATTACCCAAGCAGCCTAGAACTTCTTAGAACTCCACCCCAAGTCCACCCCAACAGATACCAACACCGAGACCAACAAAGCAATCTGCCAAAGCTAAGAAACCAGCACCTTTACATCATAAAAACCCACCTGTATCACTTGGAATATCGAATTTGCTGCCAGTTAACCACCAAATCATGTACTATGAAATTATAATTGGGGTGATGATACCTGACCCAAAGAGCAATTCAAACCTTTACATGATCAGAAAGCAAATCCAACTGTGAATGCACACCTGAGAACACCAAGTCATTCCTACATTTCTAGATGGACCACAACAGAGCTAATGGAATAGACGTCCACACTGCTCCCTTGAACTTTTTAAACTTAAAACCAGCCCACCAGTCAAGAAGGCCCCCAATTGTTCCAAGAGCAACCCATTGTAAGCCCCACCAATCCACCAAACTGGACCACACATTCCAAATTGCCGGGCATAATAATAACACATGTTTAACGAACTCCACTTCGGAATTGCAGAATTTACACAAATTACAAACACTACCACCTAGGACGCCAACTCTCTGAAGGAAAGCCACTGTCTTTACCCTACCTTGCCGCACTAACCACCCAAAAAATTGCATTTTCAGAGAGAAGAGATTATTCCATAACAAAGAGGGCAAATTAGAGGAAACACCTGCCACATTCCTACTATAAAGAGACGCAACCGAAAAATCACCTGAGAGGGATAGTTTCCAACATAGTCTATCTTCCACACCAGAGGAATGAAAATTCTTTGCATCTAACCTGGCACAAAGCCGACCCAAATCATCCACCTCCCAAGCTCTGAGCACTCTGCAAAAATTAAAGACCCATTCATCCGACCGACTTTTTCTTTCCACAATGGTACACAAAGAAACCTCCTTCTCAACAGACAAGAATAAAGTCTTGGGAACTCCGAGCACAAACTGTGACTACCATACCAAATATCATTCCAGAATCGAATTCGATGCCTGAGAGGGTAATTTATATCTAAATTGGGCCAAGTTGGGTAATGGGCCGTTGTGGGCTGTAGTAAGAGGGGTTGAGTAAAAAAGGCCTTGAAGTTAGCCCGGTCCGAGAGAACCTTGAAGTTAGTCCGGTCCAAAAGAGCTTTGCAGTTAGCTCGATCACCATACTCAGCGTTAGCTCAGTCATAGCGTACTGTGGTTAGCTCGGTTAGAACCTTGCTACTTGTTAGCTCGGTCTAAGCACGCCATGGTTTGTACAGGAGAAACCGAGGTAAGAATAGTGAAAGGAGGAATCGAACTAGATAGTTCGGTCTACTCTGCGGCTTAGCATAGCCATGCTTACCTCGGTCATATTGGAATCCAACCATGGTAAATCATCTCACTTGGTTCAAGTAGTGAGAGGAATGTTGAAGGACAAGCATTATCTTTAAGGAATATGATTCCAATGAGGACTCTACATGGAGGAGTAAGAGTCCTACTGGGATTGTGCCACGCGGAACCTATAAAAGCTCATAGCATCACCTAGGGAGAAGTAACACAACTTTGATTCTCGAATACACAGAGCTTTTTGTCTATTTGTCTATTTTGCTGACTTAGGCATCAGAGAGGTATCTGGCACACACCGCCGGCTAGCTCACGTTTGTGTTTTCAAGGAGTAAAGCGACATCGTTTGGAGGAGCGCAATCTTGATCAACAGGATTATACGAGAAGGTTTGTTTCTTTCCCGTACAATTGGTGCCGTCTGTGGGAAGTGCAGAACGAACAAAACCTCTTGATCAAGTTTTCCTCGATGATTGAAAGCAATGGCGCACAATGAAGATTTGCCGCAATCCGCCATCGACGGACAAACTCCTGAAGGGGGTGGAAGGCGCGAAGGATTACCTTCTATCCCTCCCATGGTGGACTTAGAACCCCAGCGACAGAATCCTCAGAGGGATGCAAGGAGGCGGGCTAACAGCCCCCGTCGCTCCCAGAGTCCTGACAGACAGAGGCGAAAAATCGATCCTCAAATTCTAGAGGATCGCGTGAAGGAACAGGACGAACTAATAAGGAAGATGGCGGCGGATATGGAGTCTATGAAGCGCCAAATCAAAGGAAAAAGAGTGGCGACAGGAAAGGGGCGCAAAAGCAAGACGCCCCCTCACCACTCGGAGGATCGCGGTAGGAATACCACACCATCACAAACAGAGAGTAGGAGCCTCAGAACAGGCGATACTCAATCAAGGACTTCCAGGACTCGTTGCTCCAGGTCTGAGAGAACGAGAACACTAAGGTCCTATACTGAGGGAAGCACCTATTGGCCTCACGCACGCACCAAACATCATCTAGGAAATGGAGTTACTTAGATCGTCCGACTTACGAACTGTGCTTGAAGAAAGAGCACGATGGAAGGAGGAAACCAGGGCACGCGACCCGCACAGAGTTTCAGCTCTCTAGCGGTTGGCTTATCGGTCGCATGGAAGCGTCGAGGTAGGAATACCAGTAGCGCCCTCTGCTTACGAACCAACAGACAAAGCATTGGCAAGGCTGCAGACCTCGCCGTTCGTTCCAGCAATAGAGAACGCACCATTACTTGCGAGCTTTCTCCAGCCCAAATTCACCACTTATGAGGGGAAGACGGACCCCTATATGCACTTAAGCCACTTTCGCCAGGTCATGGCAGTGTACCGGCGAAACGAGGCCTTAATGTGCATCTTGTTCCTATCCAGCCTAGGCAAACTAGGATTGACTTGGTTCGAAAGGTTACCAGAGGGCAGCATCGCCTCCTGGGCATAATTGGCAGAGGCGTTCGTAACAAGGTTTAGAACGAACACCAAGACGCTAGTGGAGATCGATCAACTTCTCTCTATTGACATGGGCGAAAAAGAGACACTAAGATCCTACAACAGTCGTTACTGAGAGACTTTCAACCAGATAGGAGATTGCCCCACAAATCTTGCCATCGCGCAGTACAAAAAAGGCCTGCCAGTCGGCAACAAATTGAGGGATTCAATCACTATGATGCCACCCCTCACGATGGAGGCCTTGATGGAAAGAATGCACCAGCACATTCGGGTGGAAGAAGATGGTAACCATGCTAAAGCAAAATCTAGTGCAACAGTAGCGCCAAACAAAAAGACTTCGGCAAAAGTCAATACGGTAGAACAACCAAGTAGGAATGGGCGAGGCAGGTGGTCTAGCAAAGAAGATCCAGATAAAAGGTGGCTAAGAGTCCGCACTGTCATCACCACCGTGTTCAAAAAGCCAATCTACCGAATCCTCAGCAAGATACGCGACGAACCTTTCGTCCGATGGCCAGCTAAGTTAGGAGAGGCACAGAAGGACTATGACGAAAGATCCCGGTGCACCTTCCATAATGAAAAGGGGCACCTCACAGAGAATTGCACGCCGTTAAGACAACACTTGGAGGAGTTAGTGGCAGCGGGGCACCTGGACCGGTACATTGAAGGAGGGACACAACCAGCCCCCCAGAACCATGACAATCCAAACGGAATGCCAATCGACGCACCACCTCAAGGCGTGATTAATGTCATACATGGGGTATTCGAGCCTGAGCGGGTATGCGAGCTCAGGGGAATGATCAAGAAGGCTGAGCACTTGAGAGAGATATTAAGTGCACAACCCACCATAAAAAAGGGGAAAACGGAGGCCACGAATGTCATATCTTTTTCAGACAGAGACTTGGCAAGGATATATTGCCCTCACAATGATGCACTGGTCGTCACTCTACGCGTCAAGGATTACGACGTCAAGTGGATTCTGATTGACCAAGGCGGCTCATATGAGATAATGTATTACGAAACCTTCAAACAACTGAAACTGGAAGACAAGGACTTAGCACCTGCCGTATCTCCCCTGATCGGATTCAACTCAATGCCAGAGTGGCCCGTTGGCAAGATAATCCTCCCAGTCAAAGCAGGAAGCATGACGAAACAAGTGGAATTCTGGGTACTGAAAGTCCCTTCCACCTACAACATAATCTTGGGGAGGACATGGCTGCATGCCATGCGATCGGTAGCGTCAACCTACCATCAAGTAATGCGGTTCCCCAACGAAGCCGGAGTAATTAAAGAGGTCTTTGGAGACCAAATTATGTCCAAGCAGTGCTTCGTTACTGTAAATGACAGCCGCGCTGCCAAAGGATATGTACAGATGGTGGAAGAACCCGAAAGCAATGAGTTGTTCGTAGATGTAGGCAAGGCAGCCGAACAGAAGGCGGTGGAAGACTTGGTACAGGTAAGAATAGATGATGAGAACCCAAAAAAGTTCTTCTTGCTTGGCTCGTTGTTGTCCAGCACTGAGAGAATAGAGGTCATGAAATTCTTGACCTCTAGCATCGAAGTGTTTGCATGGACGCCATACGACATGCCAGGCATTGATCCAAACTTCATCTGTCACCAACTGAATGTCCACCCCTCCGCCAGACCAATTATACAGTGCACTCGCAGATCAGCACTCCACCACGCCGAGATAGTGGCGGAATAAATGGGAAACCTGCTGGAAGCAGGAGCTATCAGAGAGGTACACTACCCCAGATGGATCTCCAATACAGTAGTGGTGCCTAAGAAGAATGGAAAATGGCGTGTCTGCGTAGACTACAAAACAGTCAACAAGGCATGCCCAAAAGACAGCTTTCCCCTCCCACGAATAGACCAACTGGTAGATCTGACAGCAGGACACAACAGGCTTAGCTTTCTTGATGCATATAGAGGTCACCATCAGATCACGATGTATGAACCAAACCAGGAGGTCACCTCTTTTACGACGCCAAGAGGACTGTATTGTTACAAGGTCATGCCCTTTGGCCTAAAGAACGCAGGGGCAACATTCCAGCGGATGGTCACCAAGATGTTCGAACCATTGTTAGACAGAACAATGGAAGCTTACATCGACGATATGGTGGTCAAAAGCAAGGATGCAAACGACCATCTCAGGGACCTTGGTGAAATGTTCCAGATTCTAAAGAAGCACAAATTGCGCCTAAATGCATCCAAGTGTGCATTCGGCGTAGGATCAGGCAAATTCCTTGGCTTCCTGGTAACCAACTGAGGTATAGAGGCTGACCCCTCTCAGATCAAACCAATCCAGGATCTAAAGAGGCCTAACTCAGTAAAAGAAGTGCAACATCTCACCGGCATGGTAGCCGCACTCAACCGATTCATAAGTTGATCGTCAGACAGATGTCGACCATTCTTCCAAGCATTGAAAGCCAAGTTTGAGTGGGATGAAGAATGCGACCTCGCCCTGGAAAGCCTAAAAGAATACATGTCTTCTCCACCATTGCTGGTAACCCCGATACCAGGAGAAGAGCTCTTTTTGTACCTGGTAGTTTCACAGCACGCAATCAGCGCAGTGTTGGTCAGAGCGGAAGGAATCCAACACCTGCCCATCTTTTATGTTAGCAAAACCTTGCTGGACGCAGAAACCAGGTACTTGCCATTAGAAAAGCTAGCCTTAGCCTTGATGATGGCCTCAAGGAAGTTATCGCATTACTTCCACGCCCACACCATAATCGTCCTAACGGCCTTTCCCTTAAAAGCCTTGTTTGAAAGGGTGGATTTTTTTGGGCGAATCTTGAAGTGGGCAGTAAAGTTGGGACAGTTTGACATCAAGTTCCAACCCAGAACCGCAATAAAAGCCCAAGCTTTGGCAGATTTCGTGGCAAAATTCACACCAGGAAGTCATCACATCTGTCCAGTCGACTTAACTGGAACAACCGAAATAGAGATGGAAAGCGTCGCAGGAAGCACGTAGCCCCTGGTACAGGATGTCAAAATAGACCAGAGTGAAGACAAGCAGGAAGAAGCAAACCATGCTACACCAGGCAAAGATTCATCAATAAGCAAAAGCCTGGTACAATCAGATAGTAAGGGGCAAACAGTAAGCATGGAACTTGAAGAAAATACCGGCAATACTCATGACCCCAAGGCATCATCCGATCCCTCCACTTGCTGGAAACTATTTGTTGGGGAGATGTGGAAGCTCTTTGTGGATGGAGCGTCCAACATGCACGGTGCAGGACTCGGCATAGTCCTCATCTCTCCAGATGGCCTAGTAGTGGAGCAAGCAGTCAACCTTGGCTTTCCAGCATCAAACAACGAAGCGGAGTACGAAGCGCTTCTTACAAGACTAAAATCAGCATTCTACATGAAGGCCACCGAGCTAATGGTTTACAACGACTCACAGCTGGTGGTAAACCAAATTTCAGGCGACTACGAGGCAAAGGATGAAAGGATGGCCAAGTACCAAGAGTTAGTCAGAAAGGAGATCATGAAGTTTGAAGTAGTAGGGATAGCAGATTGGCAGGGAAGAAAACAGCAGAGCGGACGAACTAGCAGGCTTTGCTTTGATGGCAGATACATCCATCCCTCATCCATTGTTGATTGACTACTTACTGAGGCCAAGCATTGAAGAACCTAAAGTAGCTGAGGTATGTTGTGCCGAATTAGGCCCCTCATGGATGGATCCCATTATACTAAGCCCAGGATAAGGATCCAGTGTAACAACCCTCGTCCTGATTACCGATAAACTACTGAATTAGCTACTGGTTACTGCTAAACTGAACTGATAAGTGAACTGAATAAATTACTGAACTGACTGACCGAAAGTGAAACTGAATTGATTGAGTTTATCTATTGTATTGCATTTCTATCTGTTTGAACTATTTGATTATCTGTTCATGTTCTGTGTTTAAACTGTTAATTGAAGGCCTTATCGGCGGCCGAATCGGAAAACGATTACTGTTTCATGATCATCGTGATTTATGGGATCTTATAGTATATTTATCTAAAAAGTGATTAGGTATGATTAAATTAGATTAGATATTGGTTAAAAGCTAAGTTTGGCTTATTTACCATTTTGCCACACTTAGTGGCCCACTATGTCAACACTTTTATTCCATATTACACTTGAACCAACTCATTTCATCAGCCACATTTGAGCATCACAGCCGAATTTAGAAGAGAGTTAGAGAGAGAGAGAATTGTTCTTGTTGTTTTGGCTTGAAATCTTGAAGAAATTGAAGTGTGGTTGCTAATTGAGCCCATAGACCTTGAATACAAGACTTAAGGTAGGCCATTGACCTTCTCATTGTTGAGTTTAAACTTGTTCTTGCATGATTCATGCCTCATAGTAGAGCTAAGTCATGTTTTAAGCTTAGCATATTAGATTGAAGTCTAATTATTACATGCATGTTGAATTTAGTGAGTTTGGAGTTGATTTCATGGTTAAATACCACATGCATGTTCATAAGCATGTACAAATCCATGTTTTCATCTTGTTTTCAAAGTATTGAGCTCATTAGAGCATCACATTGGAGCCTTGAATTGGTTTGACTGCATGCATGTCATGTTGAGTGTGGTTCATGCATGATTCTTGAAAATTGGTTTGGAAATGAGCTTGATTAAACTCCCCTTGGGCTTTAATTTTACAAATTGAGCTTGAAATCAAGTAACATTATGTGTTTTAAAGAGTTTTCCAGAAAATGGACCCAAGAGGATCAATTTTGGTGTTTGAAAACTGGGTTTTGGACTTGGAGTTCGAATCTGGGTTTTCCAGATTTTTGCCTTCCGCTCGAGCGGAGGAAGTGCCGCTCGAGCGGGTAAATCAAGCTCCCAGTATTTTTGACCTGTGTTGCAGTCCGCTCAAGCGGAGTAATGCGCGCTCGAGCGGAGAAATCGAGCATCCAGCATCTTGTACTGTTCATCAGTCCGCTCGAGCGAAGGAATGTACGCTCGAGCGGAGGATTGTGTGTCACGCTCGAGCGGGGAAGTTGACGCTCGAGCGGGGACCTTTGTTTTGCTTGTCCGCTCGAGCGGGGAAACCTGCGCTCGAGCGGAGGCCTTGTTTCACTGAAATTCCGAAATTGTTTTCTAAGTGTATTTTCGCATCCTCATTCCATCCTAGGCATTCTTAGGCCTAGTTTAAGACATCTTAATGAGGCTATAGATGTAGTACACACCGAGGCCTAATAGGAAGTTAATCATTAGACTTCCCACCTGTTAAACTTAGAGTGTGTTCAATCTGTTGACTGTATAGGGTTGGCATTCCAAGGAGACGCGCTAGCTACTGATAGCCCAGATCACTGTGAGTAACAATTGTATAAAGATATATATTCAAAAATGGTTATCTAATTATCTTCTGAACTGTCTACTGAATGGAACTACAACTGAATTGTTTACTGAAATGTAATTATTTACTGAATGAATGTATGTCCTTTATTTCTGAACTGTACTGTGGCATCCTTAGCACCTACTGTTACTGACCGTACTGTTACAGAGATCTCTGTCGGTTCCCTTGTGGAACCATACTGTTTACTGAATGACTGGCCATCATTACTGTTCGGTCTTTAAGACCTACTGTTTACTGTTATGCTAATGGATGTACCACATAAGACTGTATAACTGTTCTGACTGAAAGACTGAAATACTGTTTAATGAACTGTTTTCATTACTGTAAGGACATTACATTCTTAACCTCTTTATACATTATGTTAATCACTGGGCTTTAGCTCACTGCTCATATATATATGTAGGTGTACAGGCACCGGATCAAAGCTAGAGGCGTCGGGGTAGAGTCCTAGTTTTGTCAAGCCAGCCAATGTGCCTCACTGCGAGGTTCCGAGCCTGTTATGCTAAGGCTTAGGGGTGTTTTAGTATTTCCCTTTTTTTTGTACTGTCTCACTGTTTTGTAATGACCGAACGGATTGTATAGACTGAATGTTTACTGTACTGTTATCGAGGGATTAGGTCCCCGTACTGAACGTTTGTATATGATCGTATAGACAATATATAGACTGTACTGTTCTGAACTGTATGAATGCATGAAAAATGTTTTTGGCATACAGATTTTCACAGCTCAATGGGCACTAGTTATTTACTGTATTGGCTTCCGCCAGGCCCTGTACTCTGATTTACTGTATTACTGCTAAGCAGGCCTTCGGTAATCTCGAATTACTGGCCGGTTACGGTGCTAAACCCATAGGGCCGGGTTTGGGTCGTGACATCCAGGCTGCAGGACGTTTGGTCGAAATAACCAAACACCTTACTCTAAGTTGGCAGGAATAACCAACTTAGAGGTTGGCTGGAATAACCAACACTTATTATTCTTCAGCCAAGATGAGGATCAAGGCTGAAGAATGGCTGGCTAGAAAAAACCAACACTTAGCACCCCTTAGCCGAGATAAGGAGCAAGGCTGAAAGAATGGTTGGCTAGATAAACCAAATTTTGTTACTCTTCAACCGAGGTAAGGAGCAAGGCTTGTTCTGATCTTCAGCCGAAGTAAAGACCTAGGCTGAAGAGGTTGGCTGGCATGGTAAGAGGTATCAAGATAAAGACCAAGATAAGTATCTTGGCTGGAAACTGCTATACTTCATTTAGACTACAGTTAGAAAGAAAAGCATATGCATGAATGTAAACTGAGATAACAGTTGAAAAACAAAAGAAGCTCTCATTGAAGATTCAAAACAAGTACAAAGGAGGGGCCTCAGCCCGGTTACAATTTTTTGTCCAAAAGCAAAAAGAAGAAAAGTACAGAATCAAGCAAAAAGATCATCTAAGTCAGCATCAAGAACAACCCGGTCTTCACCCAGGGGTAGCTCCGTTGTGGCAAGCACCCCTTGGTTAGGCTCGGTCGAAAGCACCGTATCAGCAGGCAAAGGTGGGATGGAGACCTCTGGAGTGGGGAAGGTAGACTGGCGACCGGGCTGAGTGTTGTCTTCTGGAGCCTCATCCTCATCCTCCTCCAGAAATTGTTGCTGAATGGCAGTAGCATACTCTACCATTGAGCTCGGTATGAAATACGGAGAAGGGTTAAAGACCTCGGTCTCTGGTCCTTGACCGAGCTGCGCCATGACCGCCCTCCAACCACATTTGAAGAAAAGGTCTTTTGCCGCCTCGCATTGCTTGATATAGGTGGCCTCTCCCTCCTTAAAACCACGGTCTTCTGCATCGCTAGCCTTCTTCTCTAACTCGGCAATTTCAGCACTTTTCTTACCTTCAAGCTTGGCCAGCTCACACAGGTATTTGTCTTTCATCACGGCCAGGGCCTTTTGTTTATCAACTTCAGCCGAGGTAACTAGTCCGGTGAGCCGAGCCACCTCGGTCTGTAGCTCGGCTATCTTTTATTGGGCATCTTTTACCTCGGCCGCTTTTTCTTGTACCTCGGCCAAAGCCTGCCTGGTGGTTTTTCGAAGTTCCAACACTCGCTTGTGAGCGATGTGGTTTTTCTGTATGGCCTGCAAAAGGATGGTAAGAAACTTTTTAAGTAAAACTGAGCAAAAAGTAGTAAAAATTTGAAAGACGAGCAAAAGAGCTACTTACAAGCACCATTGACTTTGTGGCCGAGCGAATGGCCTTTAGCTCGGTTAGGTGATCGTGATGTTCCATGACGGCTGGAAGGCAAACGCCTTTGGCAAGGTTGAATGCCATCAAGTGGTCTTTTTCTGAGACCACTGAGTCAGAATCCTTGATAGCTCGGTTCTGAAAAGTGAGCTTTGGCACCCACTTGGAGTAGCTAGCTCGGTCCGAGCACTCCGATTGTGGGCTTGGTGGAATGGATTGAGAGGGGATGGTTTCTTCTTCATCAACAAGGCGTGGCTCGGTAGTAGAAGTCCGAGCACGCTTGCTTGCACGAGATGTTGAAGGTTGATAGGTAGGCAGGGCCACCACGGTCTCTTGAGTTTGACTGGCTGGTGGTGCCTCAGGCTGGTTTGTCTCGGTCAGAAGGGCTCTCACGGCTCTTTTCTTGGCCATTTCTTGCTCAGCGGTAAAGGGATGAGATTGATTTGAGGCAAGGTTGGGTCCGGTTCAGAGGAGGCCTCCAATAAAAAGTCAGTTACCTTGGACTTTCGTTTGCTGCTATATCGGTAGGTCGGCTCAAAATTCAGTAGCTCGGTCCAACTTCTGTTTGGGTATCGCAGCGCGACGCGAAGTACATTCAAGTTGGGGTAGCTGTATTGGGACTTGAGAAAGTCCAAATCTGCATAAAGGAAGACAACAGTTAGTACGGTTCAAGATAAAAAAACCGAAGTAAAGATAAGCATGGAGTCAAGCCGGGGTAATCCTACCAGCTACACCCTTGTTCCAGTTTATTCTGTCACCAGGGATCTGGGCTTGTTGGTCCTCAAAATTCCCAGATACCCAAAAAAATCGTCATCATTCACATCTTTATCTGGGGTATTTTTTATTATCTTTTCACGACGGCGTCTTATTCTTAAGTAGTACACCCAGCCATCTTCAGCTGATCCTATGGAGTATTGATGGAAGAGCTCGGCTAGACCGAGATTAATGCCAGCCCGGCGGTTTAGCTCGGCAATGTCGTTTATTATGCAATAAGAATTGGTGGAGAGTTGGGTAGGGCAAAGGTTGGTTTGTCTGAGGAATTCACAAAGAAAGGGTTGAACGGGGAATCTTAGGCCGGTTTCTACGATGGAAAGGAGGGTAAAGGGAACAAAGCCAGGGTTTCCCCAGGGTGTTGCATCTAGATCGGCTAAAGTGAGATAAACATCGTCAGGAATAAAGTAATCCTTGCGGAACTCGGCCATACCACCTGGGGTGCTTACTAAAAATCTGTATTTACCCATAGGGTTTTAATTATGTATAAATTAAAATGAGTGTTAACTCGGTCGTGATATGACACTAATAGCTTGGTTGAGCATTCAAAGGAGTGTCTGGCAACCTAAGTCTGCAAGGTGAAAAAAGAGAAAGGTGTTAAGCACAGATCGATGGACCATGCTAAAAGCAAAAAGGAAAAAACAAATGAAGTCTTAGCTCGGCTACTTGGGTTACTATCATTCTTAGCTCGATTTGAGCAGGGTCTCTGGCACGGTTGAATTTTTGGGGTAGCCTTCTTAGTTCAGTTTTAACTAAGGGAGCCGCTTTAGCTCCAAGTTTTAGTTCGGTCAGTGGTTATGGTTTTCTAGCGCGGTATTGCGCAAACTTAATGCAGTTCGATAGCCCGGCAAAGAAGTAGGGCCTATTAAAACTACATGTAGGGTATGAAGTTTTAGTCCAGTTGTTTAGTCCAGCCTGGGTCGTACCTATGGCAAACAGTATCCTAGTTCGGTTGAGTAGTGATTTTGGATCAAAATTATCATTTCCCAGGTTATTCATATAGACAGTGGTTGTGTTGCAAAGGTTTTTTTTTCAGAAAATGGAAGCAAAAATGATGTATGCTTTGAAAAACATACAAATAAACATGCTTGGTGCAGCAAAAGAGGTGCGAAATCAACAGAAATGAAGAAGATTCACTTACCAGTTCAAGGAGAGAGCACTGAAGATAGAGGTAGTAGCAGCAACAAACACGAGGTCTGCAAGAACAAGGTTGGAAGAGATGGAAGCTCAGAGAGAGAGAAAGAGGGAAATGAATAGTGAAGTGTTTGATTCAAAAACGAAGGGTTTGTTTTTGTGTAGAGGGAAGGACAAAAAGGCGGGATTGTTCAAAAACACGAAGTACGAAGACGGCGTGACAGCTGCACCGGGCCTATGAGAAACTGCCACGTGTCCTTGGAATAAGAAGCGATTCAGTTACAGCAATTGAAGAGACGGTTTTGACCGGATAGATTGGTATCCGGTGTGAACTTATCCCAGTTGGAATACTAAAGGAACTTAGCTCGGTTGGAAAGCCTGAAGCTTTTAGCTTGGTTGGAGGGCTAAAGATTTTTAGCTCGGCTACTAAACAGGTAATCCCTATAATGCTGCGCAGATGGAATTAAGGGGCAATTGAGAGGGTAATTTATATCTAAATTGGCCGAGTTGGGTAATGGGTCGTTGTGGGCCGTAGTAAGAAGGGTTGAGTAAAAAAGGCCTTGAAGTTAGCCCGGTCCGAGAGAACCTTGAAATTAGTCCGGTCCAAAAGAGCTTTGCAGTTAGCTCGGTCACCATACTCAGCGTTAGCTTGGTCATAGCGTACTGTGGTTAGCTCGGTTAGAGCCTTGCTACTTGTTAGCTCGGTCTAAGCACGCCATGGTTTGTACAGGAGAAACCGAGGTAAGAGTAGTGAAAGGAGGAATCGAACTAGATAGTTCGGTCTACTCTGCGGCTTAGCATGGCCATGCTTACCTCGGTCATATTGGAATCCAACCATGGTAAAACCATCTCACTTGGTTCAAGCAGTGAGAGGAGTGTTGAAGGATAAGCATTATCTTTAAGGAATATGATTCCAAGGAGGACTCTACATAGAGGAGTAAGAGTCCTACTGGGATTGTGCCACGCGGAACCTATAAAAGCTCATAACATCACCTAGGGAGAAGTAACACAACTTTGATTCTCGAATACACAGAGCTTTTTGTCTA
>JAPPVO010004177.1:0-11178 GCA_030407325.1 Camellia japonica | reverse complement strand
TATCTGCCACTGTGCAGGAGAATCCGTACAGGTGTTCGAGTGTTCGAACCCTAATGCGTGAGAAATGGTAAGTAAACTCCGTATTTACATATCTGCCACTGTGCAGGAGAATCCGTGCAGGTGTTCGAGTGTTCGAACCCTAATGCTTGAGAAATGGTAAGTAAACTTCGTATTTACATATCTGCCACTGTGCAGGAGAATCCGTACAGGTGTTCGAGTGTTCGAACCGTAATGCGTGAGAAATGGTAAGTAAACGCCGTATTTACATATCTGCCACTGTGCAGGAGAATCCGTATAGGTGTTATAGTGTTCGAACCGTAATGCTAGAGAAATGGCAAGTAAACGCCGTATTTACATATCTGCCATTGTGCAGGAGAATCCGTATAGTTGTTCGAGTGTTCAAACCGTAATGCATGAGAAATGGTAAGTAAACACCGTATATACATATCTGCCACTGTGCAGGAGAATCCGTATAGGTGTTCGAATGTTCGAACCGTAATGCGTGAGAAATGGTAAGTAAACGACGTCTTTACATATCTGCCACTGTGCAGGAGAATCCGTATAGGTGTTCGAGTCTTCGAACCGTAATGCCAGAGAAATGGTAAGTAAACGCCGTATTTACATATCTGCCACTGTGGAGGGAAATCCGTATAGGTGTTCAAGTGTTCAAACCGTAATGCATGAGAAATGCTAAGTAAACGCCGTATTTACATATCTGCCACTGTGCAGGAGAATCCGTATAGGTGTTCGAGTGTTCGAACCGTAATGCGTGAGAAATGGTAAGTAAACGCCGTATTTACATATCTGCCACTGTGCAGGATAATCCGTATAGGTGTTTGAGTGTTCTAACCGTAATGCGTGAGAAATGGTAAGTAAACGCCGTATTTACATCTCTGCCACTGTGAGGAGAATCCGTATCAGTGTTCGAGTGTTCAAACCGTAATGCCTGAGAAATTGTAAGTAAACGCCGTATTTACATATCTGCCACTGTGCAGGAGAATCCGTACAGGTGTTCGAGTGTTCGAACCGTAATGCGTGAGAAATGGTAAGTAAACGCCGTATTTACATATCTGCCACTGTGCAGGAGAATCCGTATTGGTGTTCGAGTGTTCGAACCGTAATGCTTGAGAAATTGTAAGTAAACGCCGTATTTACATATCTGCCGCTGTGCAGGAGAAACCGTACAGGTGTTCGAGTGTTCGAACCCTAATGCATGAGAAATGGTAAGTAAACTCCGTGTTTACATATCTGCCACTGTGCAGGAGAATCCGTGCAGGTGTTCGAGTGTTCGAACCCTAATGCTTGAGAAATGGTAAGTAAACTTCGTATTTACATATCTGCCACTGTGCAGGAGAATCCGTACTGGTGTTCGAGTGTTCGAACCGTAATGCCTGAGAAATGGTAAGTAAACGCCGTATTTACATATCTGCCGCTGTGCAGGAGAATCCGTACAGGTGTTCGAGTGTTCGAACCCTAATGCGTGAGAAATGGTAAGTAAACTCCGTATTTACATATCTGCCACTGTGCAGGAGAATCCGTGCAGGTGTTCGAGTGTTCGAACCCTAATGCTTGAGAAATGGTAAGTAAACTTCGTATTTACATATCTGCCATTGTGCAGGAGAATCCGTACAGGTGTTCGAGTGTTCGAACCGTAATGCGTGAGAAATGGTAAGTAAACTCTGTATTTACATATCTGCCACTGTGCAGGAGAATCCGTACAGGTGTTCGAGTGTTCGAACCCTAATGCGTGAGAAATGGTATATAAACGCCGCATTTACATATCTAATACTGTGCAGGTGAATCCGTGTAGGTGTTCGATTGTTCGAACCGTAATGCGTGAGAAATGGTAAGTAAACGCCGTATTTACATATCTGCCACTGTGCGGGAGAATCCGTATAGGTGTTTGAGTGTTGCAACCGTAATGCGTGAGAAATGGTAAGTAAACGCCGTATTTACATATCTGCCACTGTGTAGGAGAATCCGTATAGGTGTTCTAGTGTTTGTAGACGTCCCCGAACGCCCCGGGAGGTGTTAAGTCCCGTTCTGTTCATATTGGGGTCATTACAGTTCAAGGACTCAAATGTCACGGTTCTTAACCTTGAACCAAAGAGTCCAAATCCGGCAAATCGTTTTGAAAACAGATTTTTTGAAAGAAGTGCCAAACATGGACTGCTTCGCCAGATACAGAGTCGCCACCTAAATATTTTATTTTTGGGAAATTTAGGAAACCCTGACTCGGTGCCAAAGGCCACGTGTCCGTCATCACCAAAGTTGCCTCGGCTCGGGAACTTGGGTACGATTGGGGAAGGTCACTTCGTGAGCACCCCCGCTCGCCCGGTCAAAGACCGGCCTCTACTAACCATGATATCTGTTTTTGAAAACATTGTATGCTCTTATTCCGGTTATTAGCCTAGGTTACTATGTGATGCTCGCAGCAAACAAGTATAGACTGAATCGCCTGAATTGGAACAAAACACTTCATGTTTGTTTGTTTGAAAATGGTTTGATGGTGCTACCCGCAGGTAGGCTAAGACGCGGATTTGCCACCCTCAGGTGGGCTTAGAAAACATGATTTTGTCACTATCTAGTGGGCTTAAAACAAACAGTTGATGAATTGTCCCAATTCAAGTAACACAACCTCCACCCACAGGCATTCAAGGCAGTTATATCACATAAGCACTTAGCCGCATGGTAAGCATGCTATCATGGCAACACTCACACGCATGCAAGGATGCTAAAGCATAAGTACTTACCGAGTACTCCAAGCCAAAACAGAAAACCGATTAGAAACCATGCATGATCCTAATTATACAGAAATGCCTAATGCAACGCATGCAATAATGCAACTATAGTAGGCTCGCTATTCTAAACATGGCATGTGAAATGCTACAACTATCATGTACTCAATTTGGAATTGAAATACGAATGCAGTTTGTATGATGCGCCGAGCCCGGTGCGTGCAAAACAGATGAATGATGCAAACATGCTGTCATACTGTATACTAATTGAAATATGCCCTATATCTAACCATCATAAGCAGGTAAATAAAAGGGAGAAAGAAATGGGGGTTGGAAGACATACAACACACTCACCCACACTTATTACAATTATGCCCTCGCGCAGAGGGTCCAAAATAATACAGTCCGAATGAAAGAATATTACAGTTCGAAATAAACAGTCCGAATAATACAGATTTCTAATTAATTAACAAATTATACTAATAAAGATTGTAAACTGGCATGCAAGCCAGGGGGCTGCCTCGATTCTGATAAATTATGTATGCTGGACTGTGTTGCGCGGAAATCCACTGGGATGCCCAATTTAGCCTCTGTTTGCAATGTTTCTCGAAAAGCGTGCTGGACTCCGAAAAGTTGCTGATTCTTTATCTTGCTGCAACAGAGAGCAGGAAAAGGGCATAGCAATGTATTTCACAAATATATGCATGCCTCGATTCTCGTGCCACCAATCACGCATAACGATGCATGATGGCCGAGGAATCGATTGCACAACTCAATATAGGGTGCAATGCAGATGAATGCTACAGCAAAACCTAACTCCATCATGAGTAATCCGGAGTGTCGGTGACTTGGGAATTGAGATGCATTCCGTTACTCGGAGTACGAAACACGCCTCGTTTCCCGTGCCCAGGGTAACTCCTATCCCGAACACGATGCGATATGCATGACATGCATGAAATGCAACTAATATACAATCCTAACATGCACAATGTTGTGAAAATGAGATGCCTCGAAATGCGTGCACACGGGCACGCAAACCGAGGCGATGATGTGAAATGCAAATCGGATAAAACCGAAGTGCCTCGAAATGCGTGCACACGGGCACGCAAACTGAGGCAATGATGAAATGGAAATCGGATGAAACCGAAGTGCCTCGAAATGCGTGCCCACAGGCACGCATACCGAGGCAATGATAAAATGAGAAATCGGATAAAACCGAAGTGCCTCGAAATGCGTGCCCACAGGCGCGCATACCGAGGCAATGATAAAATGAGAAATCGGATAAAACTGAAGTGCCTCGAAATGCGTGCCCACAGGTGCGCATACCGAGGCAATGATAAAATGAGATGGAAATGCAAATTGGGCTTATACTAACATGAATGGACCTCAGCCACACTCACATCAGATGCCGTCGGAGAAAACAGAGGTGCCTCGAAGTGCGTGCACACGGGCACGCAAACCGAGGTATGGCCCGAAGGCATGAAATAGCACGGGAAATGATATGCAAGCAATACAAACCAAATTTCAGCACCTAAATGAAAGGGAAAACGGCCCCTAAATGAAAGGGAAAACGGCCCCGAAATGATACGGAATTACAACCGATGCATGAAATCATCCCGAAATGTGATTTAAGCACCCGAAATGGCCTATAGCCATACTAAACATGCACAACATGATCATGACATGCAAACCAGTAGCAAGGCAGCCCCAAATATGGCATTTTTTCAGTACAAATTAAGGCTAAACAACAACCACAAGTATGGCAAAATTAGCATGCAAAAATGGGGAAAAAGAGGGGAATTACAAAGCAAGTAGTATATACAATGCTCAAACTGAAAAACACAGTTCTAAAAAATTAAAGAGGGACCAAAAATATGCACATTTACAGTAGATGACATCCTCCAATTCAGTATGTAGATATGCTTAACATAGCATGCAAAAATGAGCCAATAAGGGGCTACAACATGAGGTACCATAAGCAATGATCAAACAACTTTGAACCCTTAACAAAACATGAATAATGAGTTATTATAAGACACTTTCTAAGCCTGATGAAGGCTCAAATCAGTAGCTAAGAAAGCTTAGAAAAGCATGCAATTTTACGGAAAAAATGGAGGGTACAACATGAAGTACCAAAAGCATGCATCAAACGACTTTGGACCCTTAACAAAACTTGACAAGAAGGCCAAAATAAGGATATTTTCAGTACTGATGGTGGCTCAAAACAGGAGCTAAGTAAGCTCAAAAAGGCATTCAAGATGGAGCCAAAGAGAGGTATAAAGAGAGGTACAACATGGAGGCCTCAAACCAATATGATCCCTTCTACAATATTGTAGAGGGACCTGAAATAAACTCAACCTCAGTTAATGGCATGCTCAAAATCAGATCACAAACAGGCCAAAGAAACCATGCAATTTTACGGTAATTTGAAGGAAATATGAAGCAAGTGCATGATGGAGAGGCCAAACAGGGTTGAGCCCTTCTTAAATATTGAATAGGGACTCAAAATAGGCCCACTCACAATTTATGTCATGCTCTAAATCAGATCATTCATAAGCTAGATATTTCATGCAAAATATTGGCATAAAAGATGCTATTGAAGCAAGTACATGAAGGAGATGCCAAATAAGGTTGAGCCCTTCTACAATGTTGTATAGGGGCTCAAAATAAGCACAAAATCAGTAGGGGTCAGAGCCCAAATCAGTGAGCAAGTAGGGTAAATATTTGAAGCAAAATTATGCAAGAAAAAGGGAACTAGTGACTTACCCTTGAAGATCAAGCTTTTGTTGCTTCTTGGCTTGAATTTGTTGGTCCTTAGCCTCTGAAAAAGCTTCCTTTGCTGCTGGAATGGAAGTGGTGATGGTGAAGCTTAGGCTTGATGAACAAGTGGGCTAGGGACTTGAAGCTTTTTTGGAGTTTTGGAGGATGAAAATGGAGGCAAATGGTTAAGGGTTCTTGAGGAGAAATCTTGTAACCTCAACAAAGGAGGAGGCCATCCCCTCAAATAGGCAAGAAAGGGGTGTAAAAGGGAGGGAAATGCACCCAAGCTTTCCCTCCCAAAATATCCCCCGGATGCTGAGATATTTTGGGAAAAACAGCTGGACAGCTGTAAAGTGCTCAAAAGCAGAAAGCTGGCCGCCAGGTGGATTTCTTGAAGGTGGCCGGCCAGCCACCCCTCATGGCCGGCCAGCCACCTCCCATGGCCGGCCAGCCAAGGGCAAAAATGAAAAGTTGAATTAGTGGCCGACCACCATTTTTTGGTGTCCTCCCATGTGTGTAGAACAAGGTTCCATGGTCGGAATGTGGCAACACTGAAGCAGGAGTCACAACATTGCACTTGAAGGAGGGGCTCAAAAATGAAACTCACAATTGCTGGACGACCATGCACTTTTTGGGTCCTCCCATGTGCCCTCATCACAAATATGTAGCTTTGGTTGGAAGAAAATAGCCCTAGGGTGTTCAACATTAGCCCGGAAGTGAGCAAAACGGGCGCCGGAGGAGCGAAACTGGTTATCTGGGATAATTGCTGGCCTCCTACCCTCCAGTGATCTTACTGATGCTAAAACAGAGGTACCTGCCAAATTTGAACAAAAACTAATGAGAAATGAACGCTCGGGGCCCAAACCGCGCAATTCGGGGTCCCGAAAATGGGCTGCGAGCACCGGAAGTGGTGTTCAGCAGCGAAGTGGGCATCAGGGGCCCCAGTGTTCCTCGGAATGATAAAACAGAGATACCTGCCAAAAATCGGAGAAAACCGATGCGAAAAGAATGCTCGGGGGCCAAACCGCGAGGTTCGGGGCCCGAAAACCAGCTATAAGCACCGAAAGTGGCATTCAGCCACGAAGTGGGTATCCAAGACCCCAGGGTGCCTTGTTATGACAAAACAGAGGTACCTGCCAAGAACCGGAGAAAACCGATGCGAAATAAATGCTCGGGGGCCAAACCGCGAGGTTCGGGGCCCGAAAACCGGCTGTAAGCACCGAAAGTGGCATTCAGCCACGAAGTGGGTATCTGGGACCCCAGTGTGCCCTGTTATGACAAAACAGAGGTACCTGCCAAGAACCGGGGGAATCGGAGACGGTTGGGCGGTCCCGAACCGAGGCACACGGCCTGACGGCTCCGAAAACCGGGAACCGGGCTCCGAAATGGGCAAAATGGCCTACGGCCACGAAAAGTAGCGCACGGCCACCGAGAGATAGTCTACGGGACCACTCCCTCCCTCAGGAAAGAAAACAGAGAAAACCGAGTCTGGTTCGCAAACCGAGACAAGGCACAGAAGAGGATTCGGAAGTCCGGAGGCAGGGCGCACGGCCGCGACTCTGAAACTTCTGAACGAGCACGATATGCAACATCACCGAGCGCTCAATCAGTGACGTCTGAGTCTTAAGGTCGGTCAAAAATGGGGTGTCTACAGTTGCCCCTCTTTGACAGAACTCGGAAGTCAAGAAGTGACGGGAGTGAATGTCAAAGCCCAGAGACGACCCATTTTTGACAAGGCCGAAGACTTAGACAACCATACAAGATGAACAGAGATATGTGTGCCCGCAGGCATGCCCGCAGGCCAAGGGGCAAAATGCAAAATGATATGCAGGGAGATTTTGATAATTGGACTTATACGCTACGCGAAGCCGGTTTGACAATTGGACTTATACGCTACGCGAAGCCGGTTTGAAGATTGGACTTATACGCTACGCGAAGCCGGTTTGAAAATTGGACTTATACGCTACGCGAAGCCGGTTTGAAAATTGGACTTACAAGCTACGCGAAGCCGGTTTGTAGATTGGACTTATACGCTACGCGAAGCCAATTATCATTCATGATCATGCAAAGAGAGCTGTAATGAAGCAAGTATTCACGATAGATGCAACAGAGAGTACAATAGATGGAAAATGGTGACATACTCCAACCACGCTGGACTCGTGAGTGGAGAAAGAACAAAGAAAATCAATCAGAAGCGCGTTCCACGCAACCTAAGATAAATTCCAAGCATGCTGAAAATCGCGTGAGGAAGGGGACACTCAAAACACGCTGAAAGTCGTGAGAGGAGGTCCGAAAACAACCGCCCAGGTGCGTACACAATGCAACCCGAGATAAATTCCAAACACGCTGAAATCGCGTACGGAAGGGGACACTCAAAACACGCTGAAAGTCGTGAGAGGAGGTCCGAAAACAACCGCCCAGGTGCGTACACAATGCAACCCGAGATAAATTCCAAACACGCTGAATCGCGTAAGGAAGGGGACACTCAAAACACGCTGAAAGTCGTGAGAGGAGGTCCGAAAACAACCGCCCAGGTGCGTACACAACGCAACCCGAGATAAATTCCAAACACGCTGAAATCGCGTAAGGAAGGGGACACTCAAAACACGCTGAAATCGTGAGAAGAGATCCGAAAACAACCGCCCAGGTGCGTACACAACGCAACCTGAGATAAATTCCAAACACGCTGAAATCGCGTAAGGAAAGGGACACTCAAACCACGCTGAAATCGTGAGAAGAGATCCGAAAACAACCGCCCAGGTGCGTACACAACGCAACCCGAGATAAATTCCAAACACGCTGAAATCGCATAAGGAAAGAAACACTCTAACCACGCTGAAATCGTGAGAAGAGGAACGGGACACTCAAACCACGCTGAAATCGTGAGAGGAGATCCAAAAACAACAACCCAGGTGCGTACACAACGCAACCCGAGATAAAGGTTTTAACCGGGGAGAATAACAATGGTGTAACCAACAGGCGTATCTCAACGTATTTCATACGGAGAGAGGGAAGGTTTTAACCGGGTAACAAGTGGTGTGAGTGTGTGTGATTGATACACAAAGTAGGCAAAGCGAGTGTGTGATAGATACACTATTTGAGCAAAGTGTAATTGATATACAAAGGGTGAAGTGAGCAAAGTGTGATGGATACACAAAAGACAAGCACAAAGTGTGATAGATGCACTAAGTGAAAATGTGTGTGATAGATACACAAAATGAATGAAGTGTGATTGATCACTAAAGCAAATGAAGTGTGTTAGATACACTGAGTGAAGCAAATAAAGTGTAATTGATACGCTAAGTGAATGGAGTGTGATTGATACACTAAGTGAATGAAGTGTGATTGATACACAAAGTGAATGATCTCAAACGGAACTTCTTTGAATGAACCGTACATACAATATCGTGCATGACTGAGAAAGAAACTTGATAGATACAATGCATTACAATGCATGATGCTTACGGAAAGCAATAAATGGACAAAGCGGCGCTTTAGAAAGCACCTCATGAGGTGAGTGGCGGTGAACCGCTCTACTCTGATGGGGATCTCCCCTCGTGCTCTTCGAACACTTACCTTTAACTCGCAGTACAAAGGCTCTGGAATGCTAACAAGTAACAACATCTGCATGTAGGAGCCACGGCTGCCGCTTGTCTTCCTGATCATACTCACAACTTTCCCTATTCTCCAACGGGGTGACAGACTAGGTTGGTTCAGTATCCAGAATTGAGGTGCATACATGCTATCTCAACCTATGGGGCTTCCATACAGATTTCAAGCCGAGGGCACGCCTCTGGGTATTTAAACCAGACTTTAGTCTCGGAAATCCCGAACCTTTGCGTTCTAGGCCACGGCCATTCGAACTCTAATTTCCACCGTCGCAGTTGGTCTCCTAGGAACTCATCGCAAACATAGCCAAGATGTCCCTGGCGTGAAACGGTACTCGAGAAGAGCCCTTCTGATTGCCATTTTGGCTTGAAGCAGACTTGATCTTGAGCTTGAGGTAGAGGCACACTCATACTTCGGAGCACTGACAAGGCCTGACAAGGTGCATACGGAATGCGATCTCGGAGCTTACTGGAAGTTGGGACAAACTCAGATGTCCGACATTTTCCTCTTTTGCTTTTGCTTTGCAGCCCGGAACTCATAGCTTCAGATAGGTCCTGGTTTTACTGTTCTCACATGACTTGGGTTGAACCCTGCGGTTTTATGAAAGAACAAATATTGTTTTGCACAAATGTGGAGAACAGCACGGCACTCACAGCACAAAACGATTTTATTTTTTGAAAATGAGAAAAGGATTCTCAACCGGGTATTAAGCCTACAACTGACCACAGCCAAAACAACTCAACACAGAAAAACCAAAGGTAAATGACCTAAACACAACGAGACACGCTCGGGATGAAATGAGACAAACGAAAAGACACGACACTCAGACGTGCACAGGGAGCCTGTTTCACCGGGTAGTGTTTCCCACCCTTTCTCATTTGTGGTTCTCACATCACTCGGCCCTCAAGCTCTGTTTTTCTGGAAAAAAAAAAAAAAAACCCTTTTCTCACTTTTTCTCTCGTCGCACATCTCTCTATTCTTCAATCTCTCATTTTTCATCCCTCCCCTGGGTGGTTGATGGACAAACAGCAAGTTGTGGGCTCGTGCCCCTAGCATTCTGCTAGATTCTTCTTCTTCTGCACACAGCAGTGAGTTTCTCCCACAGAGGGGTTGCGCTGCAACAGGATGTGTAGCAAATCTGCAGCTGACATCGATTGATGATGCTTTGCTGGGGAGTTTGGACGTGATCAGATCTGTCCAGATGATGGAGTGGAATATCCTGATCCATTCCAGTTCGTGCTTCGCACTTGGCTTGATACTTCACTGCTTGGAGGATGTGAGAGCTTTCTGCACTTTGTTGTTGACTTCAGTTACGCCCTCTTCTGGCAGGTAGAGTGCCTTTCTTGGCAAGTATGTTGAAAATAGGGGAAAGACAGGAAGCCTGACTCAACTGTGCCCCTAGTTCATCATTTTGACCATTTTTTGTTTTAAAACAACTTTGACCAACATGAAAGTTAGATTAACATGCTTATTCGATTTTTGATTTAAAATCATGCAAGTCAGGTTGTAAGCACTGAAAATTTTCCTTTTTTTTGGGTCCAAGAAAATGGTCCAGTTTTGGAAAAATGGAATGATTTTTGAGAGAATAGTCGACCTCAGTAAAAATTCTCAAAAACTATTTTTGCAAACGGCCACTTGCTCAACGAGCATGAAACCCACTCTCGAGATACAACACCTCGGATCCAAGGGAAAACTGCCCGTGCTTGAAGAGAGCTGCACGGCAACGGAAAGTTGCCCCTGTTTGAACGGCATGCAGCGTATTGAATGGCAACGGAAAGTTGCCCCTTGTTTGAATGGCACCGCAGCAACATTATGGCAACGGAAAGTTGCCCCTTGTTTGGATGGCACGCAGCACATTATGGTCCAGTCCTCGGAGTGACGAACACAACCAGACTCTCAGATACAGAGAAGGCAAAGATGATCAGAACCATTACATGAACACAATCGAATTTGAATTGTTTTACGGCTGGACGTCAGAATGAAGTTGCCTACGTATCCCAAGATGGGAATCAAGCCTTACGTAGTTCCGGGGTCAAGGTACACTCGGGTATTTAACCTCTCCTTTTTATGC
>JAPPVO010004175.1:0-30995 GCA_030407325.1 Camellia japonica | reverse complement strand
CTTTCCTGCTTTGTATTTGAGTTATAGGATGTGTTGGGCAGGCTTGTTACGGGTTGGTTGTGTTTGGGAGCCAAGGGTTGCTGCCCAGAATTTTGGGTCTTCGCTCGAGCGAGCTTCTGTCTTTGATCCTTCGCTCGAGCCAGGGTTTGGTCGCTCGAGCGAGAGTGGAGTTTTGTGTCTGGTGGCTCGAGCCAGAGTGGCTTCGCTCGAGCGAGCGATTGCGTCTAGTTCAGGACCTGAGAGCTGCATTTCTTGGCTCGAGCGAGATTTTCTTCGCTCAAGCGATAAGGTTTTTCTTCGCTCGAGCGAGCGTTCCGTCGCTCGAGCGTGCGTCTGGTTGCAGACCTATAGGTTCGAGTTGTTAGCTCGAGCGAGCTTATTGTCGCTCGAGCGAGGTTCTGGGTGGTTGGCTCGAGCAAGACTTTCTTGGCTCGAGCGAGGTTTTCTGTGTCTGGTCGCTCGAGCGACCAAGTCTTCGCTCGAGCGAACCTGTTTTATATCAGCAGACAACAGCGATTTTAAACATAACATTTTCATTACTTTTCATTTTGAAACCCTAGATCTGAGACTCTCTCTCTCTCTAAACTTGCCATCTCTCTAAATTTTCATCTCTTTCTAGTGTGAATCTACCCTAAGTTCTTTGTTAAAAAGGTAGAGGATGTTGAGAGCTTTGATTTAATCTGAAAATTTGGTGATTTGGAGCATTTTGGTTTTTGGTCTTCATCTCCGTTGGAGCTCAAACTTTGAGGTAGGGATACCCTACTCCTCCTTATGGACTTTGTCTTTCAATTTTAGCTTTTTGATACCTTGGGTGTTGTTGTGTGATTTCACAAAAGTTTGGGTCTTTTGTGTAATTTTACAAAAGATGGGGTTTTGTTTATAATAAACCTTTATGCAAGATTGGCATGGAAAAGTGAGATAGGTGATGGGTTATGGGTGAATGTGGAACCTTCGGATTGTTTTGTTGATTATGGGAATTTGCCCTATTTAATTGAAATGTTGATTTTATATCCATTTGATGCATTTATTTCCTGTTTAGAAATAACTGTTTTGGGCTATCGGTGGAGGATAGTCTTGATTGTTGTAGACAATGCATGATGATTAGGTAAACGGAAACTAATTATCAGGATGTGTCATTAAGTATGACGGTTGAAAGGATACATTAACTTTATGTACTGATTGTTAATGTGTATAATAATTGTTTACATGCATTGTGTTGTAATTGGAGGAGATAGGGGATGTACTCCACGGTTTAGGGGAAGATAGGGGATGGACCTCTAAATCGGATGTTCTTTGGGAGAAGATAGGGGATGGACTCCATAGATACAGCTCATATGCTTGTCTATTATCATGATGATATAGCTCTTATGCTTATCTCTGGAAGTGTGATATAGCTCTTATGCTTATCTGTGGATATGTTGGTATAGCTAGTATGCTTATCTAATGTGAAATGTGAAAATGTTTAATATGAGTTACTATCTCACCAGTGTTGATTGGCTAGGTTCTGAGCCATGGTTAAGAAATGGAAAATGAAAGGTAACATAGACTTGCAAGTCATGTAAATGTAATACGATATAATTGGTTGTAACAATGTTGGCCATCTATCAATTGCCAATCTTTTAGTCATTGTTCATAGTTGGTTTAGTGTATTTCTATTAGGCTGTGGCTCACCCTATATGGGAACATTATTTTCAGGTACAGGTAGCATGCCACCTCCAAGGACTTAGCTTGGATGGATATGAGAGTTGAAGACTTTCTTTTGATTATTTTGTTTGTGTTACATGTATACCAAGCCAAGGGCTTACTTGTATAGAGTTAGTACTCTTCTTTTGTGTAACCAAGTGTTAACTTGGAAAGCTGTAAGCCTATGGGGCACTCGCTTTTGTTGATTAACATGTAATACTTTTGTAATGAAACACTCTGATGAATAGAAGGATGTTGATCTTTTATATATTAAAGCATGTCTATATTGATGGGTTTTATGTTATTTTTGAGGGCGTTACATGTTTAATGCATGCCAAACCCCTAAAGGCACTCAGCCTACCAGTCCAAATCTCAATTTTGTTTAGCCCAAAATTCAGTCCAAAAAGATAAAGTCTGTAAAATGACCAAACAACCCACTCATATATATGCTATACGGTCTCAGTGTCAAACACGATTACATGCTCTCTTTCTCTATCATCTCCGTTTCTCTTACTCTAAACCTTCGCCAGAACTCTAACCTTGAGCTACTCTGCCGCCACTACTATTTATCAAGGCGAAGCTGGCTTTAATCGCCGCCACCATCTCCTTCGCTTGAAGCAGGCATTTCAACCGACTCAACGGCAGCATGAAGTACAGCTGGCCGAGACGCCGTCATTGAAGTCCATTTCGTCAGAGTTACAAATGAAACTCGAAAGTACTTCAATCCGTCTCAATTGGCGGATATCGCAGTGGTTCACAGTGGCGATGATACGATCTACAAACCCTTCTATTCTCTCTCTTTCTTTGCCAACTGCACCACCGACGGACCACCACCTTCGTCGCAACCGATCTACAACCATCGCCCCATCTCTCTCATCTTCTTTAGATCTTTTTCTCTCTCTCACTCTCTCTCTTTTCTATCTCTTTCTCTCATCAAATCTCACCATCCTCTATTTCAAGCCGTCATCCTCTACTCCGCTGTCAACGAGGTCGCCGTCTTCAACGTTGCCTTTGCTCCTGAACCGCAAATCCAAATCTATCGTCGCTACTCCTCAGCCGCGAGATCTAGATCCATTGTTTCCAGATCTAGATCCACTGCCACTACTAGGCTTGAGAACTGATCTGAAGTTTCAAATATCCAGATCATCATCGTCAAGCCATCCGATGTACGAACCATCATCCATCTACCCTCGGCCACGCCTCTTCATTTATCTCTTCTTCTTCTTCTAAGTCTCTCTACTATACTATGTTCGTTGGATATTTGTATATAACATGTGTAGACATAACTCTGTTTTAATTCTTCTTTTTTTTTTTTCTACTGAACTAAAAAAATGATTAGTTTATATACGTTTGACTTGTTATTGAAACCGTTTAAATTTCAAGTCTTAATTTGAATTTATCGTTTGCATCTTTGGTTTGTCGATGAATTTGATGTTTGAGTATAATGCTTGAGTATTAGTAGAGATTATGTGATCAATGGTTGGATTTTGCCTAATTAGGGTTTCTCTTTTGATTGATTCTTTTTCAATTGAAGATCTTTTTGCTAGGGTTTTGGAAATCTAAAGAGTTTCCAACTGATTGTGTTAGAGTGAAATATAAACTTGGGTTTCAAAGATGAGTGACAATTTTATGGAGAAATTTAGCTCTTTCAGTGGGCCCTTGAAGATTGGTGGAGCCGAGGTTGGTCATAATATAACTGTTGGCATGAGCTCAATGAGTTTCAAGATGAAAGAGTTGGCAAAAATTAAACAGATAGAATAAAAAAAAAAAAAAATTTCTACATTATCTATGTTATGTTTGAGAATTTTTGAATTTTTGAATAGATAAGTTTAAAAAAAATTGTACAGATAGAAATTTGAGCAAAGAGGTGTAAAAGTCAAGTAAATCAAGTGGTAAAATTTCAACAGACAGTAAAAAATTGAGCATATAGGAGAAAATTTTGAATACATATATAGTCAAAAAATTGAACAAATAAGGGAAAATTTTTGAACAGAACAGATAGTTAACGAAAAACAACACATTAAAAAAGTCAATAGATAAATTAAGGGGTACATTGGAGACAAAATGTCCTTCAAAATAAATAAAAAGATTTCTAATTAAACTATTTCAGAAATATATGGACCTTTCATCAACAAAAAATATTCACTGGACCTAATGTCTTATACCTTCTATAACTTAGACTTTTCAACAATTATCTCAATAAATAATTAGAATTACACTTTAATTTTATATTAAAATTAATATTATTTTTTTGTAAGACATACATTGTAATCTAAAATATTATTTTGAAACAAATACAAATTTGCTCGTGCTGTCTTGAAGTCATCCATCTCCTTAATGCCAAGTGGAAGAAATTGAGAACAAATTGTGTATATGCCATTGAAATTTGAAATTATTTGTTAAAATGCCACCATTAGGAGAAAAGTAGACGAATTGTAAATTAATAAAAAAAAATATTAAAAAATACCAAAAGGTATGTAAAAAAATTTAAAATAAAACAAGTATATAAGTGAAAATTTATCTTTTATAAGTGATAAAAAAATTCTTTTATTCCATATATCATATGAGTCAACTGCTAATAATTATTGATTATCAAGTTAATTTGATTTTTTATAACAACATATATAAATTTTAATAAATATAATAAAAATATGTGATTATGATTATTAAATTAAGTTAATATTTTTTAAAAAATTATATATAAATAAAAATTTGGAAAAATTATAATAAAAATTTCATGATTTAACCCTAGTAACAAAGTAAATTTTGAGTTTTTTTATTTTATCAATTTAAATTTAAATTTTTTGATTTGTTTTTTTTTATCTAAACCAAACGCCTATTTCCGTTACATAAAAATAATAGCAAAATAGTATTTTAATTATTAAATTCAATGTAAATTAGACATTTTCCATGCACCAACATTAAGTATAATCAATAAAAATATTCTTTCCGTCAATTTTACTTAACGAAGATAAATGAATGGTTTAAATTAAAAATAAATTGGACATGATAGCTAGCCCAGTGGTCTATGTAACTGTTTCTTGAAACAATGAGAATATCAAAGGTTCAGAATTCGAGTCGATGGACTGACTGCGACAATTTCGTTGTAATCTGACTTCACTAACCCCTTAATATCCTATTGTATGACCAAAATAAAGAGTTGGCATAGCGGTTAAGGCTTGGGTACTTGCAGTACGTTCCTTCTAAGATTTTAGGTTCGAAACCTCTTAGGTGTAAAGTTTCTTGATTTTAATTGGAGTCCTTACAAGTGGATGATAAAATTAATTCTTGAATTAATTGATCTAATGAATCGAATACCGAGTAATTTAAATTTTTTTTACATACACGCCAACTTATGTATAATCTATTGTGTAGATTAGACAGATTTAAATCAAGCCAGTGAATTCTATCTAAAAATAAATAAAAACAAATCAAGCTAGTGAATTATCCATATATTTTAGATTAGACCGATTTAAATCAAGCTAGTGAATTATCTATATATTTTATTTTAATAATCACCTAATTTATTTCACAAAATTTTAGGGAAATTATAAAATAAATAAATAAATAAAACTCAATATTTGACCTTAATAAATAATAAATTAATAATCTTATCAATTTAAATTTTAATGTGTTGATTCGGAGGAATTGGACTCCATATTCAATATTTCACATAATCCTTTGTTTGGTTGAGAAATTATAATTTGGACTAATAGTGCGACCAAACTTTTGAGCATGTATCGTTTTTCATAATATTTCAACCAAACATAGAATTCAATAAGATAATCATTTCGTGACATCTAATTCCATGACTAAATAAACATGAATACATATAATTTCCAACCAAATAGTTCAGGAATTATGTATCTCAGAATTAAATGTCCAATAAATAACAATCTCCCTTACGCAGGCGGTCTAAACAAATATTTTAGGTCATGTTTGTTTGACTCCATAGGTGGGGAGATTGGACTACCAATCCTGTAGGCCCTACATAGCTCATGTTTGGTTGACAAAAATAGAGGGGGCTATGAATACCCTCACATAGGGGGATTAGCTTGGCTAAATTTTGGGTGGGATTAGGAAAATAGCAAGGGAATTGAGTATTTTATATAAAAATTTTATTTTTTTACCAAATGCACCTGTTTGTTTTAATATTTGTTTTGATTTTTTGTAATACAGATATAATTTATTTATTCGTTTTATATAAAAATAATTTAATAATCCCATCACTAATCATCTCCCACACTATCATCAAAACAAACACACTTTTATTTAATCTTCTCACTAACAATCCCCACATTAATAGTCTCTTCGCTAACAATCATTTCACTAATAATCTCATCCAAGTTAATCCGCCAAACAAACATGGCCTTAGGGTTTTGTAAAATGAATTAACCTAGTTGAACTTGAACTATATATATGTTTGTTTAAAGGATTGATCAAGTAAACAAATAAAATTTGAAACTTTCGTGGATTGACAATCTAGTCCTTATTTTTGACACGTGGCTTGCTAATGGAGATAATAGTGGACAGAAG
Source organism: Camellia japonica (assembly GCA_030407325.1). Lineage (NCBI taxonomy): Eukaryota > Viridiplantae > Streptophyta > Magnoliopsida > Ericales > Theaceae > Camellia > Camellia japonica. Next base: position 24,776 of record JAPPVO010004175.1, on the reverse strand, counting down.
CTAAATTGTGTGTGTCATTGGCTGTTATTTGGTTGCCTCTGTCCGAACCTCTACATTTTTCCATGTGCTAGAGATTAAAGCAGTTATAACATGATATATTTCATTTGGGATAAATTTTTGTAGCTTGGGGTTTTAATTTTTTTAGTTATTTTAGTCTGAATAAAAAAAATTAAGATAGTCTTGTAGCGGACCAAGGAATTACTAGTGAAGAGGGCCAAGCTAAGTTTAGCTTGGCAGAGTGCTATCTTGATTTAAGGATTCCCACAATTCTGCCAAGATCAGAGCAGAGTTGAGTTAGCTTGGTTGACCGTATCGACAGCCGAGATAGAAGATTTAGGTCCTTTCACCTAATGGATAGTGAGAAGGATGTTCTAAGGATAGGCATTATCCTTTAGCAGTATGATTCCTAGGAAGACTCTGCTAAGAAGAGTTAGAGTCCTACTAAGATTGTGTTAGGCAGAATCTATAAAGGCTCATGACATAACCTATAGACATGTATTGCAATTCTTACTCTCAAATACATAGAGCTTATTGCATATTGTCTACTTCTTGACTTAGGCGTCGGAGGGGTTTCTGACACACACCCGTCGGCTAGCTTATGTGTGTTTTCAAGTGGCAATGCGATGACATTTGAAGGAGTGCAAACCTAGTCAACAGGATTGTACAAGAAGATGATTTCGTGATCGTACAATAATCTATTGTCATTTTATTTTGATTAATACTGAAAAGGTCATTGATTATACTATAAGTTGTTATGATCTGATTATTATTTTGGTTATGATTGATAAAAAAAATTCATTTATGCAGTAAGAGGGGTTTAGTTTGGGCTCTGTGTGTTTTTTCTAGTTATTATTCTAGGGAAACACTATGATACACACCCTTATGCACATTATAACCAAAAAGAAAAATTATATAATTTCATTTTTCTAAATTATAACTAACAAAAAAATTATAGCGATCCTGGTTTTCCCTTTCTGTAGTTGTCGTATTCCGGACTTGGTTCCGTGGAGTTGATGGTTGTTTATCTTGTTGTCATCCTTTAATTAAGTATGTTTGAGTTTTGGGATGTTTTGGGCAGGTGTGTTACAGGTTGGTTGAGCCTAAGTCTCAAATCTAGTTGCCCAGGTTTTTGGTGTTACGCTCGAGCGGGTTATTCTGCGCTCGAGCGGAGTTTGGTTTTTGGTTGTCCGCTCGAGCGGGCCTTCTTGCGCTCGAGCGGGGTTTACACACTCCCAGTATTTCGTGCCCCTGCAAAACTTATGCAGGTGTGTTTTTCACGCTCGAGCGGGTTTCTTTACGCTCGAGCGGGTAGTGCTTTGTCTGTGAAAGTTCTGGGAGGGGGAAATCTACGCTCGAGCGGACTGGTTTTCGCACTCGAGCGGATGTACTTTATTCTTGTGTCTTGGCGCTCGAGCAGGCCTTCTTGCGCTCGAGCGTGTCCAGATTTTTGTGCTTGACGCTCGAGCGTCCTGTTCTACGCTCAAGCGTGAATGTCGTATATCAGAAAGCAATTAGGCATTTTTGGATCACTTTTTACATTCTCTCTCTCTCTCTCTCTTACTTTCCCAAAATCGATTTTGAGAGCCCCTCTCTCTAGAAACTCCCTTCTCTCTAGGGTTTGATCTAGTTAGAGTGCTTCCTTCCCTTTGGCCTTTACAAAAAGGTTGTTGATCGTAGAGGGCTATCTTTTGATCCAAGAATCTCGGGATTTGGAGCATTTTCATTTTCGTCATCTTCTTCCCTTGGGCTCCGAATTTGAGGTAGGGATTCCTACTTACTCTTATGGGTTTTAACCTAGATTTTGAGCTTGTTGTTTAAATGGTTGATTTTGGGACTTAGGGTTTCAAATGTGTTAAAGAGGGTTTTGTGATTTTGGGCTCATAATATGTATTTTGGGTTTCAAAGTGATGATATAGTTGTTGGTTGTTGATATTTGAACCTTTGAGTTAATATTGAGAGTTGAGGGAAAAAGCCCTAATTTGTGGTATAAATTAATTGGTATAATTAATTTGGAAAAATTGTTGTTATTTGGAATTGAGTTGGAAATAATAAAATTGGCTCATTATATGGTATAATGGTGGAGTTGGATTTATTAATCGCTCACTTTTGAAAACATTGATATTTTATCTATTGGAGCTTTTACTATCTGTTTAGAAATAATTGCTTTGGGCTACCGGTGGAGGGTAGTTTTGATTGTTGTAGAGAATGCATGATGATTAGGCAAACTAAAACTAATCAATTGGATGTGTCGTAGAGTATGACGGTTGATATAATACATTAACGTTATGTATTGATTGATTGTGTATATGACCTATATGTATATACGTCGTGTGTGTGGGAGGAGATAGGGGATGTACTCCACGGTTTTGGGAAAGATAGGGGATGGACCTCTAAACCGGATGTTGTTTGGGAGGAGATAGGGGATGGACTCCACTGATACAGCTCATATGCTTGTTAGTTAATGTGTTGATGTAGCTCATATGCTTATCTATGGAAGTGTTAATATAGCTCATATGCTTATCTGTTGAATTGTGGATACAGCTTGTATGCTTATCTGTTGAGATGTTGATATAGCTTATATGCTTATCTATTGTGAAATGGAAAGGTTTAATATGAGTCACTATCTCATGTAAGTTGTTGGTCAGGTTCTGAGCCATTGTTGTGAATTGGAAATTTGATAAGAAATGGAAAATGAAATGAAACATGGACATAGTGGTCATGTAATGAATTGATTTATGAGAGTCTAACATTTATCAATTGCTATTGTCTTAGTTATTGCTCATACTGTGTTTAACATATCTCTACTGGGCGTTGACTCACCCTATATGGGACATTACTTTCAGGTACAGGTAGCATGCCACCTCCAAGGACATAGCTTGGGTGGATATCGGAGTTGAAGACTCTTTTTGATTATTTTGTTTGTATTACATGTATATCAAGCCAAGGGGCTTATTTTGTATAGAGTTAGTACTCTTCTTTTGTGTAACCAAGTGTTGACTTGGAAAGCTGTAAGCCCATGGGGCATTTGCTTTTGTTGTTAACATGTAATACTGTTGTAAGAACTACTCTGATGAATGGAAAAGTATTGATTTTCTTATATCTCTGCATGTCTAAATGATAGGTATTATGTATTATTTTGAGGGCGTTACAGATTAATACTGAAAAGGTCATTGATTATACTATAAGTTGTTATGATCTGATTATTATTTTGGTTATGATTGATAAAAAAAATTCATTTATGCAGTAAGAGGGGTTTAGTTTGGGCTCTGTGTGTTTTTTCTAGTTATTATTCTAGGGAAACACTATGATACACACCCTTATGCACATTATAACCAAAAAGAAAAATTATATAATTTCATTTTTCTAAATTATAACTAACAGAAAAAATATATATATCTCATGACTTATAAATAAAATAATGTCATAATTAAAGAAGAAAATTGGTCATAATTAAATAACACAATGGCGTAACCTATGAAGCACCGACACTTCAAAACAAGTGTCATATCTGTATTGGACTCACGGACACTTCGAGACACGCAGACCATAGTTATCAGAATCTCGATCCGAATCGTAAGATCTTACGATGCTACGATTTCAGTTGAGCCAAACAATTCGAATCACGTTAGGATCTTAAAATTAAGTAGGATATTAAAGTTACTACGATTCTATTCATAAAATCGTGTAGAATCGCATACGATCCCGATTCTACTATAATCCCGATCCTAACATTTTTTTTGTTATTATTTATTTCTTTTATATATATATATATATGTATATATGTGCATATATATATCTATATAAAAAAGTTGACTGTAAACACTTTTTTCAAATGTCTCTTCTAATTGATGTTAACATAAAATATGCATTATATCAAATTTATTATTTTTCTTTAATATTTTCAAAATTACATAACATATATTATCATTATCGATAATTTTTCATTTTATTTTACATTGAAAATAGAATCTTATGATCCTCGATCGTAGATTCTACGATCTGATCCATGAGTCCCTTCCAACGATCCCACGCAGGATCACAATTTTAACAACGTTGACGCAGACATGGCAGTGACACGTATGGGACACGCTACATGGCTTATCTCCTTATTTAATTAATTTATTTTCAAGGGATACACCAAGGACACTTCGGGGCCAACTTGTCTTTTTTTTTTTCTTCTTCATTTTTTTAGTATTTTTGATGAATGTTGAATGTTTATTATTTTTTTCTTATATTTAAATACTTAATAAAAAATATATAGAAATTGTAATTGTTAATTTATTTATTTAAAAAAATAAAATAAAATATAGAATTAGAATTAATTTTTGTTAATATTGATTGTTTGTGGATGTGATATTAATCTAGAGAGTAAATAAAAATATATGAAAACATATTTTATTGCAGTGTCCCGCCATGTCTATGTCCCTATTTTTTTAAATTGTCGTGTCCCATGTTTGCATTTGTATCTGTGTTCGTGTCTGTATCCGTATCCGTATCCGTATCCGTGTCCGTGTCCGTTTCTGTGCTTCTTTGGACATAACTATGGGTGCATATGGCACACTCTTTTTAAAGGGGTGTATATTAGAATTTCCCATGATCTATTATTAAAATGTTTAAAATGTTTTTCACCAATTAAAATATCTCTTTTAAGTACTTTTAATTTGTGGAAAAAAAAAAATTCAAACGAAAATACATATTGCAGTAGCGTTATTTAAAATTTGGGTTATTTTTAATTTTTTATGTGTTATGTAAATTAAGTTAGTTTAAACTAAGATGTGTTCTAATTTAGTGTGTTTAGGCATTTAATTTTTTTTTAATTCATATTACAATATTATAATAATCATATTTGCAAATCATATTTTATTTACTATGAGATGTGTCATAATTACATTTGTAACAGGAGTGGGACCTATTTAAAGAATACAATTAGGGTGAATTACACTAACAATTCCTATAGTTTGGGGCTTGTGTCATTTTGGTCCCTAACTTTTCAATTGTAACATATTTGATCCTGAATTTTGTATCTTGTTCCAAATAAGGACAATTAAAGATACTATTGGATTTTTCAAGGGCAAAATTATCAATTTGATAAAATATAAATTAATTTGACAAAAATAAATGTCAAAAATTATTTCCACCTACTAAAGATAAAATTATATAAAATTGATAAATCTTTTAGACATTTTTTTTACCAAATTAATTTTTATTATGTATTTGGATGATGATCATGTAAAATTAATTTTTAAAAATTAATCGTGTAATTTTTATTATTTTTTATCAATTTTACATAATTTTATTTTTGGTGGATAGAAATAATTTTTAAAAATTTTAAAATATTGTTTTGACATTTATTTTTGTCAAATTAGTTTATATTTTATCAAATTGACGATTTTGCCCTCGAAATTAAGCAATGGTATGTTCAATTGTTCTTATTTGGAACAATATTCAAAATTCAATATCAAATGTGGCACAATTGAAAAGTCATGGACTAAAGTGACACAAGTTCCAAATTATAGGGACTGTTAGTGTAATTTGCCCTTTAAAATTTTAATAGATATACATAAAAAAAAAAAGATAATTATATTATTAAATCATTATTCAAATTTAGATATTGTCATATCTTTTTGAGATCTATATCTAAATTCTTATCTTCTTTATTTTTGTGTGGTTTCTATTTGATTTTTTTTCCCCCAATTTATTTAAGATGGAGTTGCGGGTTTATATATTTTTTTTAATCTAATTTATCTATGATTTCTATTTATTTTTAATTATTATTATTTAGGTAAGTTATGATGTGAGTTAGATATATGATAGACACATGTAAGTTTTATTGATTTAAAGTATGATGGTGTGAGATATATTATATTTGTTTAGATATACTTTAAAGATTTTTTAAATTTAAAATTGGATATTGAGAGGCAAAAAAAGATTTTAACTGAATAAATAAAAATCATATTTATTAATTTTAACTGTTTGTATATCTGATTTTTAATTTTTTTTTTTTGGTTGTGTTATAATATAATATATAAGATATAGATAGATATCTACAATTCTCATGAAAAATATTATTTGATTTTTTGAGGGAGAGAAAAGAAAGACAAGTTTTAATATTTTCTTTTGGAAATCGATGAGAGAAATTAAAATGGAGAGGTTATGAAATATTTTTGTTATTTTTCCATTTAAAATCCATAAATTAAGGGATAATTATTATTTTCAAAATAATTAAATAGGTATAGGAGAAGTTGAAAAGAGGAAATAATTATTATTTCCAAAATAATTAAATAGATATGGAAGAAGTTGAAAGGGTGTGTATGGAAAGTCAAAAAGGATTGATAGAAGTCAATAAATGCTGAGTTTTTATTTATTTTTTAAATCAAAAAATTAAGAAATTAAGATTGAGATTTATAAATGTGAATTGCGATTTTTAAATGTCTTTTTTTTTCTTTTTTTTTTAAATGCTTCTTTTTTTCCTTTTTTATATTATATTAAAGTTTAATATTTTGATAATAATCATATGTGTTAGATTTTTCAATGAATTAAATGTCTTTTTTTTAATTATATTATATTAAAGTTTAATATTTTGATAATAATCATATGTGTTGGACTTTTCAAGAAATTTTTTTTATGCTTGTTCTTAATGTATTAAAGTGTTATTATGAGGGATAATAATCATATGTGTTTGAACTTTTCAAGCAATTCATATGTGTTGGATTTTAAAGAATTTTTTTTATACTTATTCTTAATGCATTAAAATGTTATTATGAGGGTAAGACTTGGGGTTGGGAGAAGTTAATAAATGCTAAGGTTTTTTTTTTTTTTTAAATCAAAAAATCAAGAAATTTAGATTGGGAGATTGGAGCTCTCACAAGGCTTGGGATTAAAAACCCCCTTTTGCTTAATATATAGTATAGATATATAAATATAAATAAATAATAGATAGATAGATAGATAGATAGATAGATAGATAGATAGATATAGATAGATAGATAGATAGATATAGATTATATTAGTGGGATTTTATAAATTTTTTAAAAAATATTATAAATATGTTGAAATAATTCAATATTTTGTCTTGATACATGAAATTTATAAGTTAATTTTTATGTTTATAACTTTTTAAATTATTAGTTTAAAAATAAAAAATATATATAGTATAATTTTGATAATTTGTAATTAAAAAAAAGTTAAACCTAATTAAATGAGAATACATGAGTTTAGATATAACTGTTCTTGTTATGAAAATATACAAATTTAAAAGTTAGATTTAAGATAAATATACAATTTTATTATTAAATGTTAAGTGAAGTGATATTTAACAATAATTGATATGATATTTCTGTTACTAATCCAATAATTTAAGTTACATTTTTTTTGGTTTTAATTTTATAGCAAAAAATACAATATGAATATAATACACAATGATTTCTAATCTCTAAGAATAAGAAGGTTTTAGAATATTTCCAACATTTCATCATTTTTTTTTAAATTTTTTTAATCTAATTGGATTTTAAATTTAAATAAAAAATTTGATTTGATATAAATTACTTTAACTTTTTTATTAAATTTTATTAATTTTTAAAAGAACTTTCATTCTTATCCCAAATTTTTTTTCCATCAATTTTGATGAAAAAACAATAATTTCCAACGCTTCATCTTTTTAAATTTTTATCAAATTATAATTTGATTAAAAAAATATTAAGGGTTGAAAATTCTGTTAATTGGCATTATAGTGAAATAACATCTTGAAATAATGAAAGTTTAAGTATGTGGTTGATTGAAATGTATAATTTGATTAATTCTCTTCTCTTATTTGTATAAAAATTGACATTTATGACCACATCATTATAAGTTGGATTATGAAAAAAAATTATTTGTAAATATCCTACCTATTAAAAAAAGAAAAATAAAAGAAAACGAAAAAAAAATGTGTAACTTTTGGATATGTGTTTATCAATTTTATTTTATAGACATAAGCAACTGGTGTTTCAATTTAAAAAATTCAAAAGTATAAAAAAAAAATTGATTGGGTTTTTTGGGGATAAAAGAAGCTATCTAACTCCTCTGTATACTATTTTAAGATAGACTATTTTAATTACATACACAAATAGAAATTAGTTTTAGAGATTATTCCTATATATTATGCTATTATATACAATATAGTTGTAACAAATTAATTAATATATATGAAAAATTATACTAAACTTTCATTTTCAATTAATTGAATTATGATTAACAAACTAACAAATAGCAATAATGGTATGATATAATAGAAAGAGGATAAAAATTAAAAAACACTACGATATTTAAAAGTTTTAAATTTACCTAATTATACAAAAATCTAATGTTATAGCACATTATTGAATTCCCACTAAATTTTCACATTTTCTATAAAATAAAATTACAATAAAAAAAAAAATTGATACCCATTTTTTTTACTTCAATTTTATGGTATTCATTGAAAAAAATAAAATCCGATCAAAATTCTTACCACAGAATGGGCATAGATATTTCGATTGCAACAATCATCACCAATAATTATTCTCTACCACATAAACCTGTAAACAAACACATAAATCTCACTAAAACCAAAACCAAAACAAAACCACAACAAAGAAAGAAAATCACATAGGAAAAAAATAAAATTAAAAAATAAATAAATTTATGGAGTGACAGGATATTACCCCCAATAATTTAGACCTCACCCCGCCAAATCTGTCAGCTCCTCTACCAGTGCTCGCGAAGTCTAGGAGCTTGGATGACTAATCAGATTATTTTTTAAATAAGACTTGAAAATTGATTAATTTGTCACATTAACTGATTTAAAATTTTAATAGATATACATAAAAAAATTGATAATTATATTATTAAATCATAATTTAAATTTAAATATTGTCATATCTTTTTGAAATCCATATCTAAATTCTTATCTTCTTTATTTTCTTATAGTTTCTATTTTTTTTTTCCCTCAATTTATTTAAGATGAAGTTGTGGGTTTCTATTTTTTTTTAAACTTAATTTATCTATGGTTTCTATTTTTTTTTAATTATTATTATTTAGGTAAATTATGCTATGAGTTAGATATGTGATAGACATGTGAGTTTTATTGATTTAAAGAATGATGGTGTGAGATATTTTCAAATTAGATTTGTTTAGGTAGATTTTAAAGATTTTTTAAATTTAAAATTGGATATTGAGAGGCAAAAAAAGATTTTAACTGAATAAATAAAAATCATATTTATTAATTTTAACTGTTTGTATATCTGATTTTTAATTTTTTTTTTTTTTGGTTGTGTTATAATATAATATATAAGATATAGATAGATATCTACAATTCTCATGAAAAATATTATTTGATTTTTTGAGGGAGAGAAAAGAAAGACAAGTTTTAATATTTTCTTTTGGAAATCGATGAGAGAAATTAAAATGGAGAGGTTATGAAATATTTTTGTTATTTTTCCATTTAAAATCCATAAATTAAGGATAATTATTATTTTCAAAATAATTAAATAGGTATAGGAGAAGTTGAAAAGAGGAAATAATTATTATTTCCAAAATAATTAAATAGATATGGAAGAAGTTGAAAGGGTGTGTATGGAAAGTCAAAAAGGATTGATAGAAGTCAATAAATGCTGAGTTTTTATTTATTTTTTAAATCAAAAAATTAAGAAATTAAGATTGAGATTTATAAATGTGAATTGCGATTTTTAAATGTCTTTTTTTTCTCTTTTTTTTTAAATGCCTTCTTTTTTTCCTTTTTTATATTATATTAAAGTTTAATATTTTGATAATAATCATATGTGTTAGATTTTTCAATGAATTAAATGTCTTTTTTTTAATTATATTATATTAAAGTTTAATATTTTGATAATAATCATATGTGTTGGACTTTTCAAGAAATTTTTTTTATGCTTGTTCTTAATGCATTAAAGTGTTATTATGAGGGATAATAATTATATGTGTTGGAACTTTTCAAGGAATTCATATGTGTTGGATTTTAAAGAATTTTTTTTATACTTGTTCTTAATGCATTAAAATGTTATTATGAGGGTAAGACTTGGGGGGTTGGGAGAAGTTAATAAATGCTAAGGTTTTTTTTTTTTTTTAAATCAAAAAATCAAGAAATTTAGATTGGGAGATTGGAGCTCTCACAAGGCTTGGGATTAAAAACCCCCTTTTGCTTAATATATAGTATAGATATATAAATAAATAAATAATAGATAGATAGATAGATAGATAGATAGATAGATAGATAGATAGATAGATAGATATATAGATTATATTAGTGGGATTTTATAAATTTTTTAAAAAATATTATAAATATGTTGAAATAATTCAATATTTTGTCTTGATACATGAAATTTATAAGTTAATTTTTATGTTTATAACTTTTTAAATTATTAGTTTAAAAAAATAAAATATATATATAGTATAATTTTGATAATTTGTAATTAAAAAAAAAGTTAAACCTAATTAAATGAGAATACATGAGTTTAGATATAACTGTTCTTGTTATGAAAATATACAAATTTAAAAGTTAGATTTAAGATAAATATACAATTTTATTATTAAATGTTAAGTGAAGTGATATTTAACAATAATTGATATGATATTTCTGTTACTAATCCAATAATTTAAGTTACATTTCTTTTGGTTTTAATTTTATAGCAAAAAATACAATATGAATATAATACACAATGATTTCTAATCTCTAAGAATAAGAAGGTTTTAGAATATTTCCAACATTTCATCATTTTTTTTTAAATTTTTTTAATCTAATTGGATTTTAAATTTAAATAAAAAATTTGATTTGATATAAATTACTTTAACTTTTTTATTAAATTTTATTAATTTTTAAAAGAACTTTCATTCTTATCCCAAATTTTTTTTCCATCAATTTTGATGAAAAAACAATAATTTCCAACGCTTCATCTTTTTAAATTTTTATCAAATTATAATTTGATTAAAAAAATATTAAGGGTTGAAAATTCTGTTAATTGACATTATAGTGAAATAACATCTTGAAATAATGAAAGTTTAAGTATGTGGTTGATTGAAATGTATAATTTGATTAATTCTCTTCTCTTATTTGTATAAAAATTGACATTTATGACCACATCATTATAAGTTGGATTATGAAAAAAAATTATTTGTAAATATCCTACCTATTAAAAAAAGAAAAATAAAAGAAAACGAAAAAAAAAATGTGTAACTTTTGGATATGTGTTTATCAATTTTATTTTATAGACATAAGCAACTGGTGTTTCAATTTAAAAAATTCAAAAGTATAAAAAAAAAATTGATTGGGTTTTTTGGGGATAAAAGAAGCTATCTAACTCCTCTGTATACTATTTTAAGATAGACTATTTTAATTACATACACAAATAGAAATTAGTTTTAGAGATTATTCCTATATATTATGCTATTATATACAAATATAGTTGTAACAAATTAATTAATATATATGAAAAATTATACTAAACTTTCATTTTCAATTAATTGAATTATGATTAACAAACTAACAAATAGCAATAATGGTATGATATAATAGAAAGAGGATAAAAATTAAAAAACACTACGATATTTAAAAGTTTTAAATTTACCTAATTATACAAAAATCTAATGTTATAGCACATTATTGAATTCCCACTAAATTTTCACATTTTCTATAAAATAAAATTACAATAAAAAATAATAAAAATTGATACCCATTTTTTTTTACTTCAATTTTATGGTATTCATTGAAAAAAATAAAATCCGATCAAAATTCTTACCACAGAATGGGCATAGATATTTCGATTGCAACAATCATCACCAATAATTATTCTCTACCACATAAACCTGTAAACAAACACATAAATCTCACTAAAACCAAAACCAAAACAAAACCAACAACAAAGAAAGAAAATCACATAGGAAAAAAATAAAATTAAAAAATAAATAAATTTATGGAGTGACAGGATATTACCCCCAATAATTTAGACCTCACCCCGCCAAATCTGTCAGCTCCTCTGCCAGTGCTCGCGAAGTCTAGGAGCTTGGATGACTAATCAGATTATTTTTTAAATAAGACTTGAAAATTGATTAATTTGTCACATTAACTGATTTAAAATTTTAATAGATATACATAAAAAAATTGATAATTATATTATTAAATTATAATTTAAATTTAAATATTGTCATATCTTTTTGAAATCCATATCTAAATTCTTATCTTCTTTATTTTCTTATAGTTTCTATTTTTTTTCCTCAATTTATTTAAGATGAAGTTGTGGGTTTCTATTTTTTTTAAACTTAATTTATCTATGGTTTCTATTTTTTTTAATTATTATTATTTAGGTAAATTATGCTATGAGTTAGATATGTGATAGACATGTGAGTTTTATTGATTTAAAGAATGATGGTGTGAGATATTTTCAAATTAGATTTGTTTAGGTAGATTTTAAAGATTTTTAAAATTTGAAATTGGATATTGAGAGGCAAAAGAAAGATTTTAACTGAACAAATAAAAATCATATTTATTAATTTTATCTGTCTGTACATCTGATTTTTAATTTTTTTTTGTTATGTTATAATATAATATATAAGATGTAGATATTATCTAATAAGAAATGCAAGTTTTAATATTTTTTTTTTTTTTTGAAAATTGATGAGAGATTAGGATTGAGAGATTATGAAATGTTTTTGTTATCTTTCCATTTGAAATTTATACATTAAGGGATAATTATTATTTCTAAAATAATTAAATAGGTATGAGAGAAGTTGAAAATTGTGTGTATAAGAGAAGTCTAAAAGGCTTGAGAGAAGTCAATAAGTGCTGAATTTTTTTTTTAAATTCAAAAATTAAGAAATTAAGATTAAGATATTGGAACTCTCATAAGTCTTCTGGGCCAAAAACCCCTTTTCTCTCATCTAATACTAGCCTATCACCCGTGCTATGCACGGAATAATTATAGATATTTATATTTGTTTTAGATTTTTTTTAATATATAAATTATGTTTTTTAAGATTTTTTTCTTATCACTAACCATAGTGTATGGGGAAGTTGAAAAGGGTACTGCAGTAACTATACACGAATTGTATCTATAATTATTTGTATAAGGGGATTTTAAATGCTGATCAGGGGATTTTGACCAAATCAATAATTGCAGGCATGTGGAAAGATATGTAGATTGAAAAAAGTTAATAAATGCTAATCATGGGATTTTGACCAAATCAATAAATGTTGAGATTTTTTTTTTTAAATAAAAAATTAAAAAATTCAGATTGAGATATCGAAGCTTCCATGGGCCTTGGGGGTTAAAAACCCCATTTTGCTTAATATATAGTATAGATATAGATAGATAGATAGATATATCTTTTTATTTTTATTTTTATTTTTGTGTGGTTTCTATTCGGGTATTTTTTTTTCAATTTATTTAAGATGGAGTTGTGGGTATCTTTTTTTTTTTAAAATTTAATTTATCTGTGGTTTCCATTTGTTTTTAATTATTATTATTTAGGTAAGTTATGATGTGAGTTAGATATGTGATAGACATGTGAGTTTTATTGATTTAAAGTTTATTTAGATAAACTTTAAAGATTTTTTTTTTAGTTTTTTAGTTTTTTTTGTTATGTTATAATATAATATATAAAATATAGGTAGATATCTACAACTTTAATAGAAAATATTATCTGATTTTTTGGGGAAGAGAAAATGAATGCAAGTTGTAATATTTTTTTTTGAAAATTTATGAGAGAGATTAGAAGGGAGAGATTATGAAATATTTTTGTTATTAAATAAATAAATCAGTCAATAGTTTTTTTTAATCTATTTTGTAAATTAAAAATCAATAATTTTGGAAAATTGATTAATTTGTCCCATTAAGTAATTTAAAATTTTGATAGATATACATAAAAAAAAAATACATAATTATATTATTAAATCACAATTCAAATTTAGATGTTATATTTTTTTGAGATCTATAGCTAAATTCTTATTTTTTTTAAAAAAAATTTTGTGTGTAACCATAGTGTATGGGAGAAATTGAAAAGGGTGTTGCAATAATTATGAGAGAAGTCAAAAGGGATTGTGGGTTGGGACATGTCAATAAATGCTGAGGTTGGGTTGGGAGAAGTCAATAAATGCTGAGGTTTTTTTTTTTAAATCAAAAAATTAGAAAATTAGGATTAGGAGATTGAAGCTCCTATCTAATTTTTTGGGGAAGAGAAAATGAATGCAAGTTTTAATATTTTTTTTTGAAAATTTGTGAGAGAGATTAGGAGAGAGAGATTATGAAATATTTTTGTTATTAAATAAATAAATCAGTCAATAGTTTTTTTTAATCTATTTTGTAAATTAAAAATCAATAATTTTGGAAAATTGATTAATTTGTCCCATTGAGTGATTTAAAATTTTGATAGATATACATAAAAAAAATACATAATTATATTATTAAATCATAATTCAAATTTAGATGTTATATCTTTTTGAGATCTATAGCTAAATTCTTATCTTTTTTATTTTTATTTTTGTGTGTAACCATAGTTTATGGGAGAAATTGAAAAGGATGTTGCAATAATTATGAGAGAAGTCAAAAGGGATTGTGGGTTGGGAAAAGTCAATAAATGCTGAGGTTGGGTTGGGAGAAGTCAATAAATGTTGAGGTTTTTTTTTTTTTAAATCAAAAAATTAGAAAATTAGGATTAGGAGATTGGAACACCCACAGGGCTTGGGGTTAAAAACCCCAATTTAAAATTTTGATAGATATACATAAAAAAAAAATACATAATTATATTATTAAATCATAATTCAAATTTAGATGTTATATCTTTTTGAGATCTATAGCTAAATTCTTATCTTTTTTATTTTTTATTTTTGTGTGTAATTATAGTTTATGGGAGAAATTAAAAAAGATGTTGCAATAATTATGAGAGAAGTCAAAAGGAATTGTAGGTTGAGAAAAGTCAATAAATGCTGAGGTTGGGTTGGGTTGGGTTGGGAGAAGTCAATAAATGCTGAGGTTTTTTTTTTTTTTTAAATCAAAAAATTAGAAAATTAGGATTAGGAGATTGGAACTCCCATAAGCCTTGGGGTTAAAAACCCCCTTTTGCTTAATATATAGTATAGATATAGATTTAACCCATAGGTGACATGTCATAAAAGAGAGGATCCAGGGATTGGCAGAAAACACATCCTAACCACGTTGTTTTGGTTGTAAGATTAACGAAACAATGTTAATAGAGCACAAACAATTTTTTCTCCACCTGTCCTCTCTCTCTCATCTCTCTCACTCAAATCATTTTTGATCAAAATCATTCTGCCAAAATTTATCTCTTCCCTCTCTTCTCTAGTTTGGGATCAAAATCACTCCTCTTTTGAGTAATCTCTCTTGTCTCTCAACTAAAATTCAAGCACTTATAAAGCAAGGGCGGTATGTGTATAGGTATTATACGATAGGGTCTTTTGGAAGGAAAAAAAAAAGAGTCACTTATTAAATTCTTTCAATATAATTTTTTTCTCTCTTAATTTTTTTGTTTTTTTTTTTGAAAAAAAAATAGCACTTAATAAATTCTTTCAATATTAATATTGATTGCTTGGTGATTGGTTCA
Source organism: Camellia japonica (assembly GCA_030407325.1). Classification (NCBI taxonomy): domain Eukaryota; kingdom Viridiplantae; phylum Streptophyta; class Magnoliopsida; order Ericales; family Theaceae; genus Camellia; species Camellia japonica. The sequence continues at coordinate 9,188 of JAPPVO010004175.1, read as the reverse complement.
AAGATTATAATTTACACTATTGATAAATGAAGGAGATTAGAGGGTGGGGAAATAATTTTTGTGGAGTTCCAATATAATATTGGGTTGCTTGGTGATTGGTTCAAAGATTATAAATATGGCTCTTACACTATTGATAAATATGGCTCTTAAATTACACACACCACCCAAGAGACCCATGCAATCATGGTGTCAATGCTCTTAATTTTTCTTTTCAATTTCTTCAATACACTATGGTACACACAAAAAAGAGTCAATTTTAACTTTTTGTGTGTAACCATAGTTTATGGGAGAAATTGAAAAGGATGTTGCAATAATTATGAGAGAAGTCAAAAGGGATTGTGGGTTGGAAAAAGTCAATAAATGCTGAGGTTGGGTTGGAGAAGTCAATAAATGTTGAGTTTTTTTTTTTTTAAATCAAAAAATTAGAAAATTAGGATTAGGAGATTGGAACACCCACAGGGCTTGGGGTTAAAAACCCCAATTAAAATTTTGATAGATATACATAAAAAAAAAATACATAATTATATTATTAAATCATAATTCAAATTTAGATATATCTTTTTGAGATCTATAGCTAAATTCTTATCTTTTTTATTTTTATTTTTGTGTGTAATTATAGTTTATGGGAGAAATTAAAAAAGATGTTGCAAAAATTATGAGAGAAGTCAAAAGGAATTGTAGGTTGAAAAAGTCAATAAATGCTGAGGTTGGGTTGGGTTGGGTTGGGAGAAGTCAATAAATGCTGAGGTTTTTTTTTTTTTTAAATCAAAAAATTAGAAAATTAGGATTAGAGATTGGAACTCCCATAAGCCTTGGGGTTAAAAACCCCTTTTGCTTAATATATAGTATAGATATAGATTTAACCCATAGGTGACATGTCATAAAGAGAGGATCCAGGGATTGGCAGAAAACACATCCTAACCACGTTGTTTTGGTTGTAAGATTAACGAAACAATGTTAATAGAGCACAAACAATTTTTTCTCCACCTTCCTCTCTCTCTCATCTCTCTCACTCAAATCATTTTTGATCAAAATCATTCTGCCAAAATTTATCTCTTCCCCTCTTCTCTAGTTTGGGATCAAAATCACTCCTCTTTTGAGTAATCTCTCTTGTCTCTCAACTAAAATTCAAGCACTTATAAAGCAGGGGCGGTATGTGTATAGGTATTATACGATAGGGTCTTTTGGGAAGAAAAAAAAAAGAGTCAATTTTTAGCTTTTTACTCATTTTGGATCATACCATCTCTCACATTTTTTACCTACAAAAACACAAAATAGACTAAAAAAAAGCAAAAAAGTCAGTTTTTTACCAACTTTTCAAAACACCACGATATAAATATATCCGTATGATAAAATTTAAAAAATAAGATATAAGTACGGTTTGGTACGTTTGTAAAAAAATATTTATTTTTAATTTAAAGTAATGTAAAAATTAATTAAATTGTTTGATATGTCAAGATCTAACTTACAATCAATATTTAATGCTAAAAGTAAAAGTATAAACTAAAATTAAATGTTGGCTTGGTATTGCATAGATAGAATTTTTTTTTTGAACAGATGGGGTTTGGTTTGTGTATTTCAATAAATAGAAAAAAAATTTTAAAAAAAATTGAACAGGTAGAATTTTGACAGATAAAATTCAAAAAAAAATTAAACAGATAATAAAATTTGGACAAATATTTGGATAAATAAGAAAAAAAATTGAATAGATAGTCAAAACAATTGAATAAATATATATAAATTTAAACAAATAGTCAAAAAAATTAAACAAATAAAAAAACTCAATAGATAAATTAAGGGATAAAATTGAAAACAAAATGTCTTCCAACAAAAAAAGGATTTCTCACCAAATTATTTCACAAAAAATTGATTTCTGCATGGAGATTTGGGAAATTGATAACAAACAAAAGTTTTAAAAATAAATAAAAATAAAAAAACACAACGCATAAAGCCAGCTTTGGCGCTGGGAAGTGAGATTTTAGCTTAATTTAGGTTAAAATTAAAAAAAAAGATAAAATAGGTTAAAATAATTAATAAGACAAAATGTCACATTAAATTTATAATTATTTTACTTTTTCTCTCACAAATATTACATCCAACTACAAAAAAATCCAATCATCTTCCCAAATATAAAAATGTTAGCATACTAAAATAACCTACTAAAATAGTAACTTCTCAAACACCCATTGAGAACAACACTGATTTCTTCCTTCCCACTTCAAAAAAAGCACTTCCTTCTATTTATTTTATTTTTAATTTTTGGGTGAGTGGGTACATATACTCGATTAATAAATAAATTGCACTTTATCCCTTCACTAAACAAGTATTATATTTTTTTTTCATAATTTTTAATTTATTTTAATCTCAACTATCTATTAACATTCTATTATGAAAAAAAGAAGAAGAAATAACACATGAATTTTATACGTATATATCTTTCCTCTCACATATTTTTCATAAGATATGAAAAATATGTATATATCTCCTACATATATGTAAAATAAATTAGCTCATAATTGAGCATTTTAATCATAAAATTAGTAACTCACATGTTACTTTTCTATTCTGTTAATAGAATGTCAAAAATAGGGGTTGGATTGAAATAAATCAAAAAAATTAATAGCAAAAATAATAATTACCCATAAGTAAGGGATAAAGTGTAATTTGTCCAATATTTAACTTTATCCAGCTTTCTAAGTTAGTATTATTCCATATTTTCTCTCATTCATAGAGAGAGAAAGAAACAAAAACAAAAACAAAACAAAACAAAAATGAAGAGAGAAGAGAGAAAGAGGAGTTTTCAGTTTCACTCTGTTATTTTTGGTGCTCTCTCTCTCTCTCTCTCTCTCTCTCTCTCTCCAAAGTAAACTCTTCTAATTTTTTTTTCCAGAGTCTATAGGCATATATTCCATTTTGTTTGTAATCTCATTTGAAAACAGAGAGGAAGTTGAATTGGTAGATGAAGCTGATGAAGACGATGATAATGATAATGAAGTGGTGAAGTTGAATTATATCTGTAATCGCTGGTGGAGAGCGAAGTAAGAAACTGGTTCCTTGTTCTCTTCCGATTCAAGTTCCCTAAGTGGTATAGCAGCTAGAAATCTCTTCATGAACTCTCTGCAACACTCTTTGCCAGTGCAAATTTCATCTTCACTTGCCTGATCGAAACTGACCCCTTCTTTCTTTACATTCCCGCGTATCAAAGCCGAGTCATCAAACCTCAAAATGTATGCTTGGTTGCAACCCTCAAAAAGCCGCTCACCAAATGTGTCAATGATGTAGTAAGCGTTGACATCCACGAAGAAATGATCATTCCAGCTTACTATGTAAATCCTAGGCATGTCATTGTCACCATTTGTGTTTTCCTTGATCTCATTCCATATCTGATCAAAAGACATGACTCCTTTCAATGTCTCGAACTTTTCCGGGCCGAAGAATCCGATGAAGCACTTCTTATGCAAGACCGATATTGGGCGGAGTTCAGCTTGCAGGACGGTCTGGATGTCAAAATGCTTGTCGGGAATTGGTTTATCAAGTCTTGATTGTCACAAAGCTTTCTTCATTCAGAGGAGCCTTCGACTATGAGCCTGTCGAATTGGGCCCTCGTTGGCTTGTTGTCTTGGTTGGATTAAAGCCAATTGGCAATGACTACAGCCAATGCTGTACATGTGCTTTCTCCGACAGCTTCGTCGCTGCGTTGGTCGAAGGAAGTGAAGAAGACATTGGCTTTGAGCTTTGCTTGGCCATCTCTGTTGACTAGCTCCTTTTCTTCCTAATGACCAGTGGTGCTAGGTTCCGTTTGCTCACGAACAGGTTCATTGATATCTATTTTTTGCACAAAAAAAAAAAAAAAGTTATGAAGAAAGGTTAGATTACAATTTTCAACCTCACTAGTAGCAAAATATGTATTGATATTGACAGTACAGTTATATATTAGTTGATATCAAACAATATCAGTAAATATATCTAAAGTTTAAAATCCCGATACATATTAGTCTGTATGTTATGTATGGGGCACTATTTAAAATCTTGCAAAAGACCCCCTAACTCATGTTGGAATAGTAGCCCAAACACAAGCTTATACGAACTTTATGTATGGGGCACTATTTAAAATCCTGCAAAAGAAACAATTGTTAGTTCTTTCATATTCATTTGTCTCAATATATGTGTAAAAACTGCACTACAATGTGTAAGAAAGTATATGAAGGTATCTGGGAATATGTGAAAGAAGCATTGAAATTCTAAATATTTTGGCATTTTCTCTACCTTATTGCATAGGGTTGCCATTAGCATGATCTATGATTAAATAGCACAACATATGAATTTTACCTCATTATAAAGCCGAGCAATTTCCAAGCGATCAAGTTTATCATCACAGGCAGCAGCTGAAATTTCTTCTAAAGCTGCACAAGAATAGATCAGATCATATTAACTACCTAAACAAGCCTTGGCTCTTTTGACATGTTAAGAATCAGCGGTCCATCAGTATGTAATGAAATAACAACAAAGCACGAAGGAATCCAATATACTAGTGGTTTTAATAACTGAGAGTTGCCAAACATTGTTCTTGATTTACCAGAACTAAACTTAAAGAAATAGTGGGTGCACTTACTGATCACTTGTGGTAACTGATTATTAGTTTGAGAATCAATATCCATGGAGCGTGGGCTTGGTATATCGAGAACCTTGGCTCCAGTCTCCGGCTCTTCAATAGGAGTCTCATTTGCTTTTGCGTCACCCTACAATAACATCAAATAATAAAGAGAAACCATATGAGTTAAGTATTGCTTCATTGCAGTTAACTAAGAATCCAATTTATGTAGTCTATTTCATTGGCAACTCTTTCATATAGAACCATATTAAAGTTCGTAAGGATTAAGTCACATAGGAAGATGAAATAAACAAACCGCCAAACAAGAATTAGGATGGTATGCTTTTGATTTTTGGTTAATAGAATAATCAAAAAGAAAATAAACCTAAACAGAAGATAAATTGCTTCATTTTTCTTTGGCTGGTCAAAAAGTATTTTAGAAATTCCAACCAAAGAGTGCCAAAATATTTTTTTCAACATTAACACACCAAGGAGACTGATGTTCACTAACCTTGCAGTAGCTAATGGCAGATGTCAGCTTCTCATTCCTCTCCTCTTCATTCATTTCGCTGTAATCCATTCTCATCTTCCCCTTGTATTTTTCTTTGGTTCCTAGCTCTGTCGGCTTGTAATATGTCAGGTACCTCTTGAACGTCTGCATCAACGATGTCCCGAACCTCTAGTGATTACGCCTTGCTAGGTCCACAAGTTGAGGTTGAGACATAGATGAAATAGAGCCAGGTTTGTGTGATGAGTTTGAATTGTGTGATGAGTTTGAATTTGAGGGCTTTATGGAGAGACAAAGAGAGAGAGAGAGAGAGAGAGAGGTGGAACTTTGTAATCTACAACCCAAAATGTTGAAAATTTGAGATTGAATATTATTATAGATATATATATTCCCTATTCAACTCTTTTTTTCTCAGCAACAATCAGTGTTATAATTTGTTGATGACTTGTGTACTTGTTGTTGTGAGAATATATTGTATATATGGCATAATTGGTTATATTAGGAATTAGCATAAATAGGAATCTTTGTATATATGGCATAATTGGTTATATTAGGAATTAGTCCTAATCTATTATTGAAAAAGGAAATACAAACTAATTCCTAATATAACCAATTATGCCATATATACAATATATTCTCACAGTTGTTTGCAGTTGTTGGCTTTGGAAAGAAGAGGGGACCCAACTCTTCTGAGAAGTAAGCTCACTCTAATGAGAATTAAGCTCAAGATCTTGAAAAAATCAAAACGAGAAGCACTTGCTAGATGGAATCTTCATATCCATATACAACATTAAATGACATGTTAAAAGATATAAAAAGCATTGCTCAGTGTAAATCCAATTCTGAGATGGAAGACATATCAAAAGAATTCACCTTCTGTTGACACAAACCACCATAAAAATTGAAGTTCAAAGATTGAATATATATTTGAAACACAAGCATTAATAAAAGGTCAAATTCAGCAAAGGGTAAGAAAGAATTGGAAATAGCAAAAACAACACCAACTGCAATTACAAGGATAAATAGCTAGGCGATAAGAACTCCTATTGCTCCATAAACAATAAAGAATATTAAATCTACAATCTAATAAGCTGGAAATCAGCAAAAAGTTTAAGACTATCAAGTGCCATTTAATAAGAAGTGAGTACTCAAAAAAATTGAGAAAGACCTTGGGTAAATATTCTGTCACAATCATCATTGGGGTACTTTGTGTTACAAAACCCAGAAATTGAACTACATTTGGATGTCGTATCTTTTGAAGCAATTCAAGCTCATCTCTGAAAGCCCTCCTGAGCAAAATCAACAAAAAGCAAAATGAAAAACCAAAAGTTTAGAAAATAATGTAAACAAAATGAAAATGCCATCATATGGACAACTCACATTTTATCCTCATCAACAGTCACTTCCTTCCCAAGTTTTTTCACAGCAACTTCTATTCCTTGCCATGATGCGACACAGAAGGTTCCCTGGGATATGTTTCAGTTAGTCTATAAAATATGAATTACTACTTTCAAGACAAAAAAGAAGCAGAAGTATGATTGCGGCAACATAAAGTAATCAGATCAACAACCTAAGTTTACCAATTAGATCTACACTTATGACTCAGTCAGCATAGATGTTTAGTCTCTTCTTTGTTACGAAACATTAATTTTAGGCAATGTTTCACCAAAATATAAGAGGTTAGACACTTTAAATTCTTGAAACTAATGTTTTTCTTGTTTTAAATATAATAGGTTAATAAAATCGCTAATGTTTTCTTGTTGAGGTTTTTAATATAAAAAACACAATCCAATGACAAAAAAAAAAAAAAAGATTAGGCTGTCACCCACATAACCACTTCCAAAAGAGTTCAAATTACCTTTCTGCTCTGCCCATGACCTCGAACCATTTCTTTGCAAAGCTTCATTGGTGGTGGAAATGGCTTTCGATCACGACCCAAAATAAAACCAAAATCAACATGGAAAAGGCAGCCATCAATACATGCACCATTTTGTGAAGCTGTCCCAAAAGCTAAACTGCCTCAACAGAGTACTTGTTGAGTTGGTTTTAGCCACCTTAAAATTTCATTTTTGTCGTAGTGACAATTACATTACACCATTTATAACTGAAATAGGAGTCTAATTTTAAACAAGAAACAAATGGCATATGCATTAAAACGCAGATTACATGACAAGAATGTATTAGATTTCCCAGTGACTATTCAAGTAGAGAAATTCCGAGGACATGCTGACATACTGAGAACCTAGTGACATGCAAAACTGTAACGCCCTCAAAAATAAACCCACAATATACAACATTATCATGCATTAATAAAAGAAAACATTTTATTATTTCAATCATCAGAGTCTTACGGAATAAAATACCATAGCAAATGCCCTACGGGCTTACATCTTGCCAAGCCAACACTTGGACACAATTCACTGAGTTCTAACTCAAAAACAGATAAAGCCCTAGGCTTGAAAGATTACATTATTCAAATAAAAATAAATAAACAAATCTTCAAGTCCAATCCTCACAAGCTAAGTCCTTGGAGGAGTGAACCACCTGAACCTGAAAAATAAAGTTCCCATATAGGGTGAGCCACAGCCCAGTAGAGAAATACTAAACCAAGCATAAGAATTAACTAAAGTATTAGCATCTGATACATGGTTAACACACTATAATCAAGTTACAATATTCATGACACGAATGTCTACACTGCCTATGACACATTGTCTATGGCACATTTTACTTTCCACTTATGGCTCAGAACCTGGCCAAATAACTCAACAGGTTTCATCTTTTATTAACAATACTTCCAATTCAACAGGAATAACAATTTAAGTTAGACCTAACCACAACAAATACACAAGTTGGTATTGTATCAATCATAACCAATTCACTTCCATACTTCCCAACTGATACACATTTTAGTGATGTATCATATCAACAATAAATAGAAATATATCTATTAATCAATAAGCACACATAAGAGTGATGCTACTGGAGTCCATCCCCTATCTCCTCCCAATAAATCCGGTTTAGAGGTCCATCCCCTATCTTCCCCTAAACCGTGGAGTTCATCCCCTATCTCCTCCAAAACCAATGCATATGCAATAAAACACACAATTGCCATATACAACACATAATTAATACACAAATGTTCTGTATTAACTCAACAGTCAAACAATTGACTCAATTCCAGTTATACCTAAGCCGCATGCAAGGTCTACAACAATCAATGGCTATCCTCCACCGATAGCCCAAAACAGTTATTTCTAAACAAGAAATAAATACATCAATGAACGTAAATTTAACATTCCCAAAGGTAAATAATTAAACTACCCCAAATATATATCATCAATTCATTAAATTTCCCAATTCCATGAATTAAACCAAATTCCACATTATTCCTTTAAATTAATTATACAAATTAATCTAAACCAAAACCCTAAGGTTTCTTCCAAAATTACCAAACTACCCCCACATACCAAAATACCAACACTTAGGATTAAAGCGTATAAATGGAGTAGGAAATCCCTACCTCGAAGAAATAACCCAAAAAGATGATGATGAAGAAGGTGCTCGAAACTCCAAAGTGCTCCCAACCGACAACTGCTCAGGTTAAATGGAAGCCCTCACTCTCCTCTATCTTATTTGTAAAAGAACTAGGGTAGAAACACACCCTAACTAGATCAAACCTAGGAGAAAAGGTGTTTAGAGAAGAAGAAAAGTCGGACTTTAGGGTTTGAGATCAAAAAGAATGAAAAACTGCCCTAAAAATCCCGCTGTTACGTTTAAATACTGGACAGGCTCGCTCGAGCGAAGACCTGGTCGCTCGAGCGACCAGATACAAGAAAGCCTCGCTCGAGCGAAGAAGCTCGCTCGAGCCAAAAACAAAACAGCTCGCTCGAGCGAAGAAGCTCGCTCGAGCCAACAAACACTGCTCACAGGTCTATGTACTGGACGCAAAGCTCGCTCGAGCGAAGGGACCCTGGCTCGAGCGAAGGACCAAAATCACAGACCTCGCTCGAGCGAAGAAGAGCTCGCTCGAGCGACCAACCCAAAAACTGAACATGAACTCTTGGTTTCAAACCCAACCAACCTGTA
>JAPPVO010004174.1:0-19202 GCA_030407325.1 Camellia japonica | reverse complement strand
GACTAGGGGCAACTTTCCGTTGCAATGAAGTGCTACGGTACCATTCAAACTAGGGGCAACTTTCCAGTTGCTAGGATCGGGGTTGTGCATCTCAGTGACAGATCTCAGGCGTGTCCAGTTCTGATCCATATCGAAAATAGTTTTTGAAAAGTTTTAATAAAAGTTGACTTTGCTCAAAATTAATCTTTTTACAACTAAGACCATTTTGGACCAAAGCGGAGAATTTTCAGTACCACAACCTTCAATTTCATTGATTTTCAAAACAGAGTTCTCTTGCTCTTACATACAATTGAAGTTGCTTTTTATTACACTCATGAAGAAAACTTGAAAGTACTAATAAAGTAATAAATCGGGGGCTAGTCGAGTCAGGTGTCCCTGCGCCCCCTGCCAGAGCTAGTCTAAGCCTCTGACGCCAACCTAGGCCCAATCTGCGCCTCCTCATTGAGCCAATCCAAGCACTCGTCAGATAAAGTGCAACTGAAAATAGGGACGGGGGGCAGGAGCTCTCTAGGCTCCAGGCCGTAGTATGTCGGGCAGGTGTGCACCTCAAACCGGGAAAGTGACCGGGTACTCAATCCCCTCCGGAGGGAGTCTGGTCATGACCAAATTGGCGCAGAATACGGAATGGGAAATAGAATACACAATGGGTCAAGCCGATCAAACGGATCCTAGTATCCTGGAACATGCTATAGCTCATCGCCGGAAGGTTAAGCCAAGGACAGCGCCAAGCAATGCGTTCAGTTGACAAGTTGCACATCCATTCAAACCACCATCCCTCATCAAGGGCGTCAACTAGGCGTTGTCGAAAGAAGTAGCCGCGGGCTGAGTAAACAGGGCAAGAGTCCACAACTTGCAATTTGTCCATCAACCATATCTGGGGAGGGATGAAAAATGAGAGAATAAAGAATAGAGAGATATGCGATGAGAGAAAAGTGAGATGAGGGTCTTGTGAGAAAAACCGAGCCTGAGGGCCGAGTGATGTGAGCAAATACATATGTGAGTGGGGTGTGTGTCAGATGTGCTCTACACAGGCTATCAATACAGCAGAATGTTCAAAACCAGTATGTTATCAGAAATATGCTAAATACGGGAAAGATGGACAGTACCTGCACGCCCATGATGGCTAGCTGTGCCTCCCTCCATAGGATCATGCCCTCGAATGTGGCCAGCATCCCAAGCATCTCATCCATGTACTCAATTGGAGGCTACAGATACAAATGCAAAACTATCAGTAAAGGAATGGATGTCCAAATATCCGACTGATAAATCAAAGCTGTAAAACATACCGGTGGTGAATCAGGGTCTCTGACATATCTGTGGTCAGGAAGAGGAGGCTCTAGCGAAACCTGGTAAGGAGTCCTGAATCGCCAACTCGTCAACTCAGTCGGCATGTCTGGCCACCCAGGATGATGAAGAGTCGGAGGGATCGGAGGAAGGAAGGAATCGAACTACCTCTACCCCTAGATGCACCAGCCCTGCTAGAGGAGGGGATATCCGTAGCACGGGCACGACTCGAAGATGGTACATCAGTAGGCCTCAGTGTCGGAGCACGCACTCCCGTCAAGGGGGGCATCAGATATATACGACGATAGGTGGCGTAGTCCCCCTCCATGAGATATAACAAAGCATCGGTGCCTGCATATCATTAATGACCTCCTGGGAAGATAGTCTATCGGCAGTCCGCATAGTGGCTGGAGGTACAGCAGGAGGGTCCTGAGAATCGTACCCCCACACCTGACGCAGAAAGCGTTCCCCAGGAACCATGCCCTACCAACTGGTCCTTCGAGTAGGAACCTATACTGGGAATTACCCGATCCTCGGGATACTGATATCGGAGACCATCACCTAAGACCGCCCAGGCTGCCAAGTAATCTGCGGATAGCCAGTGCATAAATCAATCAGAAATCAGGAATATACAGGGCGGATCAAAGATGAAAATGAAAGGAACTAAGAGTTCTGAAATACCTCTGTCGTCCGCACAGTATCAAAATATTGTCGCAGGTAGAAGAGAGTCCCTCGAGGTCTCGGTCGGTGCTCGCCCTCGAATACCAGTGAAAATGGAGTCATAAGGAGTCCTGCCACCTCCATCTCCGGGGCTAATGTGGGAAAATATACGTACACCCATAGCTGAGAAAAGCAGTGCCGAATGTGAATACAAAGTGCTAAAGGCAGAATACAGAGTGCAAAGTGCGCCGTGTGTCCAATGAACAAGTAATGAGGAGCAAAAATGTAAATCAAGAGGATAGAACGTACCTCCCAGGCTCTCCAATAGCCGCCGAGTAAGTCTCCCCGCCCGCGAGAGGCTGCACTCATGTAACAATAGAGGGTAGCCAGGCCAGTGCCACCCCAGTCATACCGACTGACCTGTGATAGGTCCACTAGGGCACTCAGAAGATACAACCCGACAGTGTTCCCCCTATCAGCAAACAGAGTGGTGCCAAAGAGGAACATAAGGAAACCTCGGGTGTACTGCTCAACCTCCTCAGGAGACTCAGGCTCCATCTCCGGCCTCCGAAAACGGGAAGAGAACCAGGTGTATCGGACTCTCCCGGAAGCTCTGTCTACAGGTGGGCGAGCCCCCAACAGATGTACCCAAGCGGCCTCCCACTCTCCCATATCCTCGTCATAAGGTATGGGCCAACTGCCTATGTCTAGGGCGGTGAGTACGGCAAAATCTAGCGGGGTCATGGTCATATCCCCGATGGCAGAAAAATGGAAAGAATTGGTGGTGTCCCACCATCTCTTCACCAAAGCAGCTAACAATGTCCTACTGGCAGGACAGTGTGATAACCCCATACAGAATGCTCCGAACCCTGCTGAGTCAACCAAATCCCGGACAGCCTCTGGAAGCTCAGCGTACCACTCTCTCGCAGCAGTGGAGCCATATCCTCGCACGGCGCAAGAGCCAACCTGCATTCAGAATGAATGTATGTGTTCAGTACACAATAAAATGCAAGCCGTATGCAAGTAAGTAGCTGTGTGCAAATAAAATGAAGTAGCTGTGTGCAAATGAAATGAAGTAGCTGTGTGCAAATGAAATGAAGTAGCTGTGTGCAAATGAAATGAAGTAGCTGTGTGCAAATGAAATAAAGTAGCAGTGTGCAAATGAAACGAAGTGGTGGGTTGTGTGTTCACTTCAAACCTGGGTTGCGTGTTCAGTAAATCTGTGTTTTGGGCTGCGTGTTCAAATCCTAATCAGTGGGCTGTGTGTTCACTTCAAACCTGGGCTGCGTGTTCAGTAAATCTGTGTTTTGGGCTGCGTGTTCAAATCCTAATCAGTGGGCTGCGTGTTCACTTCAAACCTGGGCTGCGTGTTCAGTAAATCTGTGTTTTGGGCTGCGTGTTCAAATCCTAATTAGTGGGCTGCGTGTTCACTTCAAACCTGGGCTGCGTGTTCAGTAAATCTGTGTTTTGGGCTGCGTGTTCAAATCTAATCAGTGGGCTGTGTGTTTTGGGCTGCGTGTTCAAATCTTAATCAGTGGGCTGTGTGTTCACTTCAAACCTGGGCTGCGTGTTCAGTAAATCTGTGTTTTGGGCTGCGTGTTCAAATCCTAATCAGTGGGCTGTGTGTTCACTTCAAACCTGGGCTGCGTGTTCAGTAAATCTGTGTTTTGGGCTGCGTGTTCAAATCCTAATCAGTGGGCTGCGTGTTCACTTCAAACCTGGGCTGCGTGTTCAGTAAATCTGTGTTTTGGGCTGCGTGTTCAAATCCTAATCAGTGGGCTGCGTGTTCACTTCAAACCTGGGTTGCGTGTTCAGTAAATCTGTGTTTTGGGCTGCGTGTTCAAATCCTAATCAGTGGGCTGTGTGTTCACTTCAAACCTGGCTGCGTGTTCAGTAAATCTGTGTTTTGGGCTGCGTGTTCAAATCTTAATCAGTGGGCTGTGTGTTCACTTCAAACCTGGGCTGCGTGTTCAGTAAATCTGTGTTTTGGGCTGCGTGTTCAAATCTTAATCAGTTTGGGCTGTGCGTTCACCATCAACTTGGATTGTGTGTTCAGAAAATCAGAGTTTGGGATTGCGTGTTCTACTCTCAATAAGTGTGGGCTGTGTGTTCACCATTAACTAGAACTGTGTGTTCAGAAAATCGGAGTTTGGGACTGTGTGTTCTACTCTTAATCAGTGTGTGCGGTGTGCTCACCTTCAAATTCGGGCTGTGTGTTCGACAAATCAGTGTATGAGCCGTATGTTCAATTCTTAACTAATGTGTACCGTGCGTTCACAATCAATCAATCAATGAGCCGTGTGTTTAGCAATTCAAGTGTTTAAGTCACATGTTCAGAATGCAAACAAAGTACTATGTCATAAGCTAAAGCTGTGTGCTCAAGCATGGCAAAGCTACAAAATGCACGAAAAATGCAGAAAATAAAGTAAAATACCTCTCGTGCATCGTGAGAGAGTGCTGCTCCGGCTCTCGCAGAAGTAAATCCCCGGGTGCCCGGTCATTGAACTCAGTGAAACGACGAAAAACGGCCCGCGGAAGCATATGTACCGGTGGGGCGTATCTCCCGGGAATAAAAGGGCGGACTCTCGGGGGCAGTGTCATGATATCAAAATCATCCCCGGCACCTGGAGGACCTCCACCATGAGGGTAATCACCCGCCATTTCAAGAAATCTGCAAAAGGAGCAAAAATGAGCCGAAATTGGAAAAAGTCAACAAAAGTCAACTCCCGAGAAAATCTTCCGAATATTGAGACAAACTTACCTCAAGTGGTGAAAATGAGAAAAGAAGCCCCGAAATTAAAATTTAATCGATTCAAAGTGCTTAAAACTGAAAGATTTCGCGAAAATAACTTGCGTGGGAGGCTAAAAAGCGCATATAAAGTGCAGATCTGAAAGAAAAAATGGTTTGGGAGGCAAGGGAAGAAGTTTTCGCAGCTGTGGGTGTGGTCTTGGATTGAATGGATGAGGATATATATAGAAAATGAGGCAAAAGACAAAATTGCCCCTTATTTTGTGCAGGTGGCCGGCCGGCCACCTTTCCTAGCTGGCTGGCCATTTGCTTTTTGGTTCCTGGCCGGCAGCCTCCCCTAGGCCAACCACCTGGCCGGTGGTGTTCCCCACTCCCCCCCTAGCTCTCTGCAAATTTTGAGGAAGATCGGAGTTCCCGGGACTTGAAAAAGTTCAAGAAAGGTGCACTTTCCAGCGCGAAATTGCTCCGCCGAAACTTCAGCTGCAATTTCTGACATGTGTCTCATCATTACTCATCAAAATCAAGGTGTATCCTTTTTGAACGTGTTGTAACCTCTCCGGGAGGTGAATCAGACGCCGCGATCAAGTTGCCTTCACCGAAATGCGCGTTTTCTTACTCGTTATTTCGCAACAAACGGGCACCCTGATTCGTGCTCATTTTGCATTGTTTTGCATATAACTTGCATTCTCATGAACATTTTGCATTGTCATGCATGATTTCTTGGTGTACCATCCCTCTGTGCTTGAGCGTGCGTTGTCGCGCGTGTTCCTTTCTCGCATTGCGATGCATTCACTCGCCTACACTGCGTGTGTCAAACTTTCGGAACCACAGGAATCACATTGAATATTTGTTGTTAGCATATTGTTCTTGTTGAATTTCTCCCTTTTGCAGGCACGATATTGTATGTACGGTTCATTTGAGGCTGGTGCGACCAGACGAATCGCGCAGGTATCGTATCTTCTCCATGTGAGACGCGAGGAGAATTGAATAATTCTCCGCATTCCTAAACTGCATGAATTGTAGTTGTTGCTTTGCATCCTTGCTTAAAACTGTTGTATCTATTTGCGAATACTTGCCTCATTACAGCTTGCTGCATTTGCATGATCATTTGGCTCTGTGCATGTCGCTTTGCATTTTGCCCCCCCTGCCTGCGGGCACGCCTGCGGGCACATATCTCTGTTCATCTTGTATGATTGTCTAAGTCTTCGGCCTTGTCAAAAATGGGTCGTCTCTAGGCTTTGACATTCACTCCCGTTACTTGTGACTTCCGAGTTCTGTCAAAGAGGGGCAACTGTAGACATCCCATTTTTGACCGACCTTAAGACTCAGACGTCACCGATTGAGCGCTCGGTGATGTTGCATATTGTGCTCGTTCAGAGACTCAGAAGTCTCGGAGTCGCGTCGTGCGCCCTGCCTCCGGACTCCCGAACCCTCTTCTGTGCCTTGCCTCGGTTTGCGAACCGGACTCAGTTTTCTCTATTTTCTTTCCTGAGGGGAGGGAGAGGTCCCGTAGACCATCTCTCAGTGGCTGTGGGCTACATTTCGTGGCCATAGGCCATTTTGCTCATTTCGGAGCCCGGTTCCCGGTTTTCGGAGCCGTCAGGCCGTGTGCCTCGGTTCGGGACCACCCAACCATCTCTGATTCCTCCGATTTTTGGCATGCATCTCATTTACTCCCTTTCGAGGGACACTGGGGTCTTAGATACCCACTTCGTGGCCGAATGCCACTTTCGGTGCTTAACGGCCTATTTTCGGGATCCCGAACTGCGCGTTTTGGCCCCCGAGCATTCGTTTTGCATCGGTTTTTGTTCATTTTTGGCAGGTACCTCTGTTTTATCACCAGGAAGATCACTGGAGGGTGGGAGGCCAGCAATTGTCTCAGCAACCAGTTATGCTCCTCCGGCGCCCCCCGGCGCCCGTTTTTCTCACTTCCGGGCTAATGTTGAACACCCTAGGGCCATTTTCTTCGAGCCAAAACCACATATTTGTGTTGTACACACATGGGAGGATCCTAAAAACACATGGCCGGCCAGTAACTCTAATTGACCCTTTTGAACCCCTTCTAAAAATGGCTTGTTGTCTCTCTTGTTTCAAAGTTGCCAATTTCCAACCATAGGGTCTTGTTGTACACACATGGGAGGACACCAACCTTTGGTGGCCGGCCAGAAATTCTCATTGACCCTTTTGACCCCTAGCTGGCCGGCCATAGGGGGTGGCCGGCGGCCACTTGCAGCCAAAACACATGGCCGGCCTGCTTCCTCAGTGTGAGTCCATTCCAACTGTGTCTTGGTTTTCCCCCAAAAATATCTCTATCCGGGGGAACCTTTTGGAGGGAAATAAGAGCTCATTTTCCTCCATTTTGAGGAGGACTCTTCTTCCTCTCTTGTCTATATTGCTGTCCTCCCAACTCAAGAAAGAGGGTTACAAGAATTGGTTTGAGGATATCTCTACATACCACTCATTTCCTTCAAGTTTTGGTTCCATTTCCTCATCATCTTCAAGCTCTACCACTCATCACTCCATTCCAGCAGCAAAGGAGGGATTCCAGCAGCTTAGAGTCATCAAATCTGGTCCAAGAAGCAACAAAAGTATTGGTCTTCAAGGGTAAGTAGACTTTCCCCCTTTTGTAGCCCATTTTTGCACCAACTTCTTAGCCTATTTTCTTATTGTTTTGGGCTCCGACCTTAACTGAAACTAGGTCTATTTTGAGCTATTCTTCATGTTTGTTCAAGGGCTCAATCCTGTTTGAGCCCTCTATGGCACACTTGTTTCAATATCTCTTGTATGACAATATTTTGCATGAAATTTCCATCCTATGAGTGATCTGTTTTCGAGCATAATGTAAACTGTAAGTGGGCCTATTTTGAGCCCCTCTTCAACATTGAATAAGGGCTCAACCCTGTTTGGGCCCCCTATCTTGCACTTGCTTCACAATTCCTCCAATTTACCGTAAATTTGCGTGATTTGTTTGGCCTATATGTAAATTTTTTTGGAGCATGTCATGAACTGTGAGTAAGCTTATTTTGTGTCTGTCTACAATATTGTAGAAGGGATCAACCTTGTTGGGGGTCTCCATGTTATACTTGTCATTATACCCCTCTTTGACCCCCATTTTTGCATGCTTTTTAAAGCTTATCTAGCTTCTGTTTTTGGCCATCATCAGAACTGGAAAGAGTCATATTTTGATCTTATTGACATATTTTATTAAGGGTCTTTTCTGGTTTGATGAATTTTTGGGGTACCTCATGTTATAGCCTTATGTATCCTAGTTCTTGCATGACATTTTTAGCACGTTTTCATACTGAGTTGGGGGATGTCATCTACTGTAAATGTTCATATTTTTAGTCCCTCATCAGTGTTGTAGAAGGGTATTTTTCCATTTGGGTATCGCATGTATCACTTGCTTCAATACCCCTCTTGCGGGGCCATTTTTGCATACTTGCCTAATCCTATGTGTGCTTGCTGTCTAACCCTCTTTATGACTGAAAAATGCTTGTCTTGGGGCTGTCTTGCTACTTTATTTTCATTCCATGTCTATATTGTGCATGTTTGGTATAGCTATAGGCCATTTCGGGTGCCTAAATTCATGTTTCGGGGCCATTTCATGCATCGGGTTGTACTTTCGCCTCATTTCGGGGCTGTTTTCCCCCACATTTCAGTGCCAAAATTCATTTGCATGTTTGCATATCATCTCCATGCCATTTCATGCCTTAGGGCCATCGCCTCGGTTTGCGTGCCCATGTGCACGCATTTCGAGGCACTTCATTTTCATCCATCGGCCTCTTATGTG
Source organism: Camellia japonica (assembly GCA_030407325.1). NCBI lineage: Eukaryota > Viridiplantae > Streptophyta > Magnoliopsida > Ericales > Theaceae > Camellia > Camellia japonica. Next base: position 10,719 of record JAPPVO010004174.1, on the reverse strand, counting down.
AGTGTGGCTGAGGCTCACTCATGTTAGTGTAAGTCCATTTTGCATTCTGTATGTCATTTTAGTCTCATTGCATTGCGTATGCCATTGCCTCGGTTTGCGTGCCCGTGTGCACGCATTTCGAGGCGCTTCATTTTCATCTATCGCCTCTTATGTGAGTGTAGCTGAGGCTCTCTCATGTTAGTGTAAGTCCATTTTGCATTCTGTATGTCATTTTAGTCTCATCGCATTGCGTATGCCATTTTCTCGGTTTGCGTGCCCGTGTGCACGCATTTCGAGGCATCTCATTTTCATCTATCGGCCTCTTATGTGAGTGTGGCTGAGGCTCACTCATGTTAGTATAAGTCCATTTTGCATTCTGTATGCCATTTTAGTCTCATTGCATTGCGTATGCCATTGCCTCGGTTTGCGTGCCCGTGTGCACGCATTTCGAGGCGCTTCATTTTCATCTATCGGCCTCTTATGTGAGTGTGGCTGAGGCTCTCTCATGTTAGTGTAAGCCCATTATTGCATTGCGTATGCCATTTCATCCGTGGCATTGTGTATGCCCGGTTGTATATTACCTCGTATAGCGTGTATGCCATTCCATGACATTGTGTATGTTAGGATTACATATTAGCTGCATTTCATGCATATCATGCATATTGCATCGTGTTCGGGATAGGAGTTAGCCCGGGCACGGGAAACGAGGCCACGTTTCGTACTCCGAGCGACGGAAACGGGTCTCAATTCCCAAGTCACCGACACTTCGGATTATCCATGATGGAGTTAGGTTTGTTGTAGCATTCATATGCATTCATCCTATATTGAGTTGTGCAATTCGACTCCTCGGCTATCATGCATCGATATGCGTGATTGGTGGCACGAGGATCGAGGCATGCATATATTTGTGAAATACATTGCTATGCCCCTTTCCTGCTCTCTGTTGCAGCAAAATAGAGAATCAGCAACTTTTCAGAGTCTGGCACGCCTTTCGAGAAACATTGCAAAACAGAGGCTAATTGGGGCATCCCAGTGGATTTCCGCGCAAGGCAGCCCAGACTTGCAGCATTCATCAGAATCAAGGCACCCCCTGGCTTGCATGCTAGTTTACAGTTTTTTAGTTAATTTGTTAATTAATTAGGAATTTGTATATTATTCGGACTGTATATTTCGGACTGTATTATTCTTTCATTTCGGACTGTATTATTTATTCGGACCCTCTGTGCGAGGGCATAATTGTAATAAGTGTGGATGAGTGTGATGTATGTCTTCCAACCTCACGTCTTTCTTCCCTTTTATTTACCCGCTTATGATGGTTAGATATAGGGCATATTTCAATTAGCATACAGTATGACAGCATGTTTGCATCATTCATCTGTTTTGCACGCACCGGGCTCGGCGCATCATACAAACTGCATTTGTATTTCAATTCCAAATTGAATACGTGTTAGTTGTAGCATTCCATATGCCATGTTTAGAATAGCCGAGCCTGCTATAGTTACATCTTTGCATGTGTTGCATTAGGCATTTCTGTATAATTAGGATCATGCATGATTTCTAATGAGCTTCTGTTTTTGCTTGGAGTACTCGGTGAGTTTTATGCTTTAGCATCCTTGCATGCGTGTGAGTGACTGCCATGAATAGCATGCTTACCATGAGGCTAACTGCTTATGTGATATAACTGCCTTAAATGCCTGTGGGTGGAGGTTGAGTTGCTTGGATTGGACAATTCATCAAATGTTTGTTTTAAGCCCACTAGATAGTGGCAAAATCATGTTTTCTAAGCCCACCTGAGGGTGGCAAATCCACATCTTAGCCTACCTGCGGGTAGCACCATCAAACCATTTTCAAACAAACAAACATGAAATGTTTTGTTCCAATTCAGGCGGCCCAGTCTATACTTATTTGCTGTGCGTACCACATAGTAACCTAGGCTAATAACCAGAATAAGAACATACAATGTTTTCAAAAACAGATATCATGGTTAGTAGAGGCCGGTCTTTGACCGGGCGAGCGGGGGTGCTCACGAAGTGACCTTCCCAATCGTACCCAAGTTCCCGAGCCGAAGCAACTTTGGTGATGACGGACACGTGGCCTTCAGTACCGAGTCAGGGTTTCCTAAATTTCCCATTAAAAAATATTTAGGTGGCGACTCTGTATCTGGCAAAGCAGTCCATGTTTGGCACTTCTTTCAAAAAAAATCTGTTTTCAAAACGATTTGCCAGATTTGGACTCTTTGGTTCAAGATTAAGAACCGTGACATTTGAGTCCTTCGAACTGTAGTGACCCAATATCGAACCAGAACCGGGGGGGGGGGGACTCGCACTTCCTTTCCCCGGGATGCGTTCGGGGACGTCTACACTTGTTGACCCCCACTTTGCTTCCGATGGTCTTAAACCACGTTCACATGCCACAAAAAAAACTAAAGTAGTTGAGCGAATTAGCGTTTTAGGTTTTAATTTCGTAGCCCACAAAAGGCCTAAATTTTCCCCCTATGAAAAGCCATGAATTGAAATTAATTCGGGCCTCACAAGGCCTGGTCTCAATTTAGTCGGCCACAAATGGTCCAATTAAGCTAAAGTTACTTAAAAATTCTTTATTTATTCTTTTGGGGCATGCCCCTTGTAATCTTTGTTTATTCTTCTATTTTATTTATGACTTATTCACCCAAAAAAGTTTGAATCTATACTTGGCCAATTAAGCTAATGAAACAATTGGGGGTCTAAGCTAATTAGTGAGTAAAACAAAATAGAGAACTGTGGAGACCGACAGAGAAAGTTAGAGAGAAACATTCTTCTTGAGAGCCATAAGAGAAAGTTAGAGAAAAGAAGGAGAAATAGAAAGAAAATCAAAGGGAATTCAAATTTATGTTTTTAGACTTCAGAATTGAACACTTTGGTGATTTTTCACGAGGTGCTTAAGTTAAACTAATATTGTTAAGCGACAATTATTCAGAAAATTCTCTTTCGTAAAGTCTAAGTAAGGTTTGTTTGAGTTAAACTAGGCCACTTATGCTAAAGAAACAATTGGAGGCCTAAGCTACTTAGATCCCAGAACAAAATAGAGAAGGATGGAGAATGACAGACAAAATTAGAGAGAAACGTTCTTCTTGAGAGTTAGAAGAGAAAGTTAGAGAAAAGAAAAAGAAAGAGAAAGAAAATCAAAGGAAATACAAATTCATCCTTTCGGACATGAGAATTGAACTCTTATGTGATTTAGAAGGCCTTAAATGAGGTGCTTAAGTTAAACTGATATCGTTATGCTAAAATTACTCAGAAAATTCTCTTTGATTGAGGCTAAGCAGGGTTAGTTTGAGTTAAACTTGACCAATTAAGCTAATGAAACAATCGGTGGCCTATGCTAATTAGTAACTAGAACAAAATAGAGATTGATGGAGAACGACGGAGAAAAGTTAGAGAGAATTAATGAGAATTAAGTCCGACTATTATCAATTTTTAGCTACACATGCAAAAAAAATTATCATAAAAAATTATTTTTAACGACGATCTTAAGACTTATTATTTTCAACAGAATTTAATGAAAATTAAGTCCGACTATTAAGACTTATTAATATTTACTCTTTTATTTTCTCTTATTGAAAATTATGATGGAATGAAAGACTTCGCCCACGTCAAGTCATAAAAGAGGATTTTCACATTTAATTAATCAAACTACAATTGTTTTGAATGTGCTTGGATTTTGATCACTATGTATTCCACATTTGAATCATATTTATGAATAACCTAAGTTTAAAAGTTAAATAAACTCAAGTTTTATTTAAAATTAACTAAAACAAGTCAACAAGTCAAGTTTTAAAATTTTTTGTAATTGGTTAAATTTAGCCCTGGTTTGGCAAACCCTTTGGGACTAAATAATCACAAAAAAACAATTGACTATAAAAATTAATAAGATAAAATATTACTTTTTATCCATAATTATTACATTTTTTTCTTTATAAAAATAAAAAAGTCCCAAAATAAAAAACAAATGAGGTTAAAAAAGTCAGTCTAAAAAAATTCTAACACAAAAGAGTTAACTAAAAAAATCAATGCCAAACGATAGTATTTTTTGAGTTATTCTTTCTTCTTTACTTAATTATCCTTTTAAAGTTTTTAAAATTTCATCATGACCATTGATTTTTTTATAATTAAATGGTTAATACTTTTGTTAGTGGCCAACTTGTGAGTTGGAGAAAGATTTCTCACCTAATGACCCTGAATAAGAAGTTGCTCTAGATGTGAGATGAGCCGCATTTAAAATCAAAATTCAACAACCATAAAACAGTTGATAACAACCATAAAACAGTTGATAGTTTGATGTTTGGCGTGGGTTATAGGAAGTGATTATATTTTATTTTAATTTAAAAATCAGTGTTAGATTGTTTAGTATAATTTCTGTTTATAGTTTTTTAGATAAAAATAGTTTAAATAAATTAAAAAAACTTAATTATTTAAAAATTACAGAAAGAATAATTTTAAATTTTATTTTTTAATTATCAACTTTTAACTAACACATGCAACGGCACCATTGTTCTTAGGAATCTAGGAATGTTTTTTAATGAGAAAGATATCCATTCCTACTATACTATAAAAGTGAATTTAGACCTAGTCCACCACAAAGTTGACTCTCGTGATATTTCATTTTAACGATTTGGATTATTTATTTTATTTTATTATACGTGTAAAAATTACAAATTTAAATTATTTTAATAATTATAATCATATGTTTTGACAATATTTGTTAATAAAGATGATTTTTAAAAATAGGTTATTATTATTCTTATTTTGCATACAAATTTGATAAAATCATGAGTTATAATTATTAGATCACTATAATTTAAATAAATAAATAAATAAATAAATCTACATAGATAATCTAATGTAATAATAGTTTAGATCTTTAAGTGAGACTCATGATGGGTCCACGGACCCTAACAACATCTCCCGTCATCTACAGAGAGATTTGAGAGAAATTTGTCCCATTATTTATTGTTTCCCATTAACATGACAATATGCAAAATAATCTTAATCATATATTTATGTAAATTCCACTTGTGTGACAATATCACAAAACAATCTTATGCATAAAACTTACATAAATAAATGATTGAGATTGTTTTATAACATTATCATTCAGCCAAAAAATAATTTTTCCTCCACTCCAATTTGTTTTCTGGTCACATCTTTGCATTTTTTCTGGTAGGGTAAACCAAGTGAATGGACACTTTGGTCTCACTTTCTTCGTGTGTTTTGCTTTATCAGATGTCTAGTCCAACATTTCTTTCCCCACATTATTAAAGTGGACTAACTAAATTCCAAGTCTATAATGCTCTATTAGTAGAAAAAAATTACATCAAAACTCACTATAAAGAAAGCACTCATAAGCAAAGTGTTTAAACTCATAAGGGCAGCCATGGCTTATACCAAGAAGGTTGTTGAGGAGGTTTCCGGCTGGCTTAGGGTTTTCCATGACGGCACGGTCGACCGCAAGTGGACCGGACCCCCAGAACTCGAGTTCATGGTGAAACCAGTCCCTCCTCACGAAGAATTCATTGACGGGGTTGCAATTCGCGACGTAACAATTGATCCAAACAGCGGCCTTGCAGTCCGGATATATGTCCCAGAGAGGAATAGTGATATCCCGGATGAGAATAAGCTACCCCTGTTTCTCCATTTCCATGGTGGTGGCTTTTGCATTACTCAAGCCGATTGGTATTTGTACTACCATTTCTACACTAGGCTTGTGCGATCGGTTCGAGCCGTTTGTGTGTCAGTCTATCTTCGGCTTGGTCCTGAGAACCGAGTCCCAGCTGCATGTGATGACGCCTACTCAGCTTACCTATGGCTTTGTGCTGTTGCTGAAGGCAACTCATCCGAGCCATGGCTTGAGAGTTACGCTAATTTTAGTCGTATTTTTCTAGTGGGTGATAGCACGGGTGGAAATCTAGTACATGAAGTAGCAGCCCGAGTTGGAGCTAGAGTCGGAGCCATTGACTCCAAGCCGGCTAAGATAGCTGGTGGGATAGCAATACACCCCGGCTTCATCCGAACCAAGCCAATATTCACCAATGTTAACACGTCAGATGATAAATAAATTTTTGACTTTGGGATTACCAATTGGTAGCACTAAAGACCACCCGATTACGTGCCCGATGGGTCCGGCGGCACCACCACTAGCGGGGCTGAAGCTGCCGCCGATGATGGTGGTGGTGGCGGAGATGGACTTGCTTCGGGACTCGGAATTGGAGTATGGTGAGGAAATGAAAAAGGCGGGAAAGGAAGTGAAGATTTTGTTTGAAGAAGGAATGGGACATAGCTACTACTTGAACAAGATAGCCGTTGATGTTGATCCCAAGACGAGAGCTAGTGTTGATCGTCTGATTGGGGAGATCATAGATTTCATCAACAAGCTTTGAGATTTCTCACTATATAATAATACAATACATAATACTTATGTGTTTTGTATGTGTATGTTTTATTTACCATGTTTTTGGGCAGCTTTGATTGATGTAGTTCACTTTTTAATTTGGGAAATTTTAGTATATGTTCCTTTGAAAAGGGTGCACTATATGTATTTCTAATTATGTAATTTTCTTCTTTAATTATGATTAATTTTTTTCTTTAGTTATGATATTATTTTAGTTATGACTCATAAGTTTTTTAGTTATGTTTTATGTTGTGTTTAATTATGAATTTTTTTTAATTATAACTCAAAAAATTAAAATTATACAATTTTTTTTTTAATTATAAGATACATATGATAAATACCTTTTAGTATTTTCCTTTTGGTTTAGCGTGTTTGGAACTAGTGGCTGGCTAAGGAAAAAATATTTGGTAGTTTTGAAGTAATATTTTATAATATTTAAATACAAATTTTATTATTTAAATCAAATAAAAATTAAGATAAGGTAGCATATATATTTTTTCAATAAGTCTAGGAACGAAAGATATGCTTCATAGAATAAAACACAAATACTAGATAAGAATACATAATGCATGGTTCCATGTGATTCCCATGTGACACTTGCGCCTACCCTTTTATCTCACTTTTGTGTTCTTAACACTATTTTCGAGCATTAAATAAATTTTTTATCCCAAGTGCCATTTATGTCAAGTTGTCATTTCACCAAAAAGTAAACAAAAATGTTAGAAATAAAAAATAAAAAATATTTTAATAAATATTCACATTAATCCGTACTCATGTTAGTATGTTGGGCGAATTTTAAAATGATTTTTAAAATGTATGTTTAATTTTTGAATGTTTTTAAAACTTTCATTGTTTTTCTTTGAAAAGCTTGAAATAAGTTTGGGAACTTTGTCCCACATCGGAAAAAGAGAAAAACATGAAGCACTTAATAAAGTGCTACATGGAATATTCTTTTGAATATGGAATTGTGAAATGAAAGCTAGTGTGCATGCATCCCCATCGCAAGAATGGTGCTTCGCACTATCTACAAACACGTGCGCGCGCACGTGGCGTGGGTAGTGGGCTGTGTGGCGTTTGATGGCGCACTTTTCGATAGACTTGATCTTTAGATCAAACTTCATTGTATCCTGGAGGCAAATTTGCTGTAACCCCCTGCACGGCTTTTGGTGGGTGCAACTATTGTCTTTAAGAAAGCGACTAAGTAACGCGACTTGAGGCATTAAATTTCTGTTTAACATAGACAAGATCATCGCCAAGTTTTTAAGACCCGAAAACCACCAACTGAAGAGTTCAAGACAAATTGTTCCAACATTCTAAAGACAATATGTAAATATGGCGATATTTATTCAGAAAATGACTCAAGATTTCATGAAACTTGACTAGTTTGATGGCGAAAATTTCTGACGTTAGCAAAAGAAGATGCACTTTTTGCTCACTACTTTCAAAGTGGTCTATGTGCTAACTACCCTTTATTCGGTGGAGTAAGAAGACGAGACTATGAAGCATACTCGTACTAGAATCAAATAGGAGAATGATGACTACATTTATCGAGGACATATTCTGAATGTGCTATCAGACTCTCTGTTCGATGTGTATCAACATCTAGAAACGACAAAGCAACTATAAGACATTTTACAGTCAAAGTATCTCACCGAGGATGCCACCAGTAAGAAATTTCTTATTAGTAATTTTATGCGTTTTACTATGATTAATACAAAGCCATTATGGAACAATTCCATGAGATCTAATATATTTTGAGTCAATTTCAACAAAAGAATATGAACATGGATGAATCTATTGTAGTTGTAATGCCCCAACTTTCGGGCCGTTAAATAAGTACAATAATACAACATAAATAGGATAGATAACCAAAATATTTTAATATACATATATAAGAAGAGTTAATATCACAGATAATTTGTTTATGGTCCATTACAAGATGACTAAAACATTGCCAAACCAAAATTTAAAAGGAAAAAAAAAAAAAAAACTAGTCTAAGTCTTCAAATGAACTACAACTCCAACACTTCATCCTATTTGCCTTCGAATTAACCTTCACCATTGTAAACTGCTTCATCACCTGGCATGACAAGCCATGAGCTTGGAATGCCTAGTAAAAACACACACATCCCCATATCTTTTATCAACCAATCAACCATACACAGAACAAATCGGATAACATAAACACAACATTATAATAAGGTTCTATGAATTAGTAGTTAGACTAGACATCTAGAATCCCCTAAAAAGATCCTTCTACCCAACCACAAGGATTGAATACCGGACTATTTAGAACTCCCCTTTTACTGCTTTGCAGACCTTATCACCTATGCCCACCTTCCGGTTATTTACCGGTCAGTGACATTGATGGACCTCAAAAGGGACGGCCAAACAAGTGGGCTCTTTACACCCAAATTGTGCTTAGGGCTTGCTTACACCTTGCACATACCATACCAAATCGTGCCTAGGGCTCGCTTACACCCTGAAACCACCGCATAGAATTTGAATACATCCGTGTCAACCTAAGGACTCGCTTAGACCGCTTGCGCAAGACTTAACTCATTTGGTTTTAATTCCATCATAATTCATGTCATTCATATGTATAAATTATTCCAACACTAATGTGAACGTCACCCATTGCCAACCCCTTATCATTTCCCGTTTATTAGATCTTTTGCCAAGCAAGTTAGTCACATTCGGTAATTTGGTAATATAAAAGAGCATGAGACAAACATAAGAGAGGAAATATAACCCATGATAAGCATACATAAGTATGGTAAAGCAAGCAAACAACATTAGGAATGCTTTGAAACACTTAGAGACAAATAATACAATAAAACACAATTTTCAAAACTATTCAGTTCTGCAGGGCTAACAATAATGCTTTAGTAAAAATACTTCCAGGTCAAATGGCTGAAATTGCACAGAAACAATAATCAACCTGTCTAGTTTCAATTCTAATTCTTAGGATTTGCACAGCACCTCCAGAAATTCATCTATAAGCTCTGTTCGAAAACCTATCCAGATTTGTCACCCGTTGGGAAAACTAATTTTCCTCTCAATCTGCCCGATGATTTTTGCCCAAATAAATTCTGTTGGAAAGAGGACTCATAATTCTAAATTTTGACAGAAGAACTAACATGAGATGATTTTCCTAGAATTTTATAAAATTGCAAGAAGTGGACTGCTTTGCAGAGACTTAGGACCAGATTTTTAAACAAAATATCCAAGCCCTAAAAACACACAATTAGGGGCTAATAAAATTATCACAAGCTCTAAACACACCAAATAGCTTACACTAAATTTAGATTTGAGAAATAAATAAATTTGATATTTCTTTTAAATTAGAGGAGACAAGAGAGAGGTGTGGTTCTTACCTTCTTGAGTCACTTTTTCTTCCTTTTCTCTTTTTTTTTTTTTTTTCTTCTCTACTTCCCCTAATCACACTCTCCCTCTCTCACCCTCTCCCTGGGCTGCTAGAATGTGAGAGTGGAAATTGAGACAATGATCTCAATTTATAGGCCATAAATTTGGGTTAAAAAGACCATTCTACCCTTCTTACTTAATGACTAAGAAAACTTATAAATATCTAGATATTTTGTTTTCCACTAATTTGCTCAATTAAATAATAAAATAAATAATAAAAATATTTATTTAAAGATATTTATTTGCTCAAATAAATAATAAAGATGCAAAGAACTAATAAATATTCAAATAGGCTAAAACAAATAAAATGTATGAATTAATGTAGAGACTAAGGGTTAAAATAAATAAAAACTAAGTGTTAGGGATATTTTCAAATATAAAAATGGCATTCTAGGATTTAGTTATAATACAAAATAAATATAGAAAAATTATTCTTTCTTGGACCATTTTGTAAAATTTTATGAAATTTGGGACTAAAATGCAATTAATTTAAGGCCCAATGTTTCAAGTGTAATTACCAAAAATTAGGGTCTCTACAGTAGTTTCGTCTATAATAAACAAACTGCCATTTTCTTGGAAGGATTTAAAAAAAAAACTCTGAAGCCGAGAACAAGTTGAGGAATTGGCTCAACGCCTTCAAGTTAAGGAAGAGTCAAGACTTCTTGAAAGTAAAGAAAACCAATTGGCTCAAACTTCCAAGATTCACATGGTGGATGATGGCAAGAGGTTCAACAAAAAGAAGCGTAAGCATGACCCCCAACCTTAGAAAGATGCTAAGAAGCCGAAAGGTGCTTACTGGCATTGTGGTAAGCTAGGGCACTTCAGAAATGAATGCCGATCATACAAGAAGAAGCCAGAAGTATCAAATGCCAAGAACAAGTTCGCAGC
>JAPPVO010004173.1:0-33074 GCA_030407325.1 Camellia japonica | reverse complement strand
CTGCTGGGCCATGACTGCGGCTTGTTGCTTAGCAAATTCCGCTTGGCGGATCGCATCCTCTTGCATCTGTTTCATGCTCTTGTGCATTTGGCGCATCATCGCCTCTATCCCTGATGTATTCTGCGGTTCCATCTGAATGACCGGTAAATGTACTTCTATGGCAGACACAGAAATCTCAACCTGACTGTTTACTGTCAAAGTAGCCCTCTGTCCTGGTAATCCCTGCTCTGACGCACTGCGCCTTCTTGACCTTCTTCTAGCAACTGGGGGTAGAGAGTGGAACACTGGATGTCCGTCAACGAGATCCTCGGATCGGTTGAGTCGGCGACCTCGTGTCCAGAGTGCTTGGGGAGTATCTACTGGTTCGGAAGCAATCGTGCTAAAAACTGCCCTAGCAAAAAGATAATAAAGCGAAAAGGAAATAAATAACCAGATAAACGGGCAGCATAACAGCTTAAATTAAATACACATAACACAGTCGGGCATACAACACGCAGTCGATAAGCTGAAAATACACTGTCCTCAATCACTGATCACTGTTCCTGTATCACTGTTCCCCAAAACTGAATCCGATATCTGCAGACAACTGATTCTCAGATACTGACTGATGCCCACAGGCCTGATGCCCACAGGCCTGATGCCCACAGGCCTGATGCCCAAACTCATAGACTGATACATGCATTCCTGTAGAGACGCACTCTAAAGCACATAACAGATAAGTGAGAGCCAAAACACCCCTATGTTGGGGTAGGGTTTCCCTGTCCTATTTTGTCAGGAGCTAGGGTTTCACTACGCATGCAGCGGTTTCAAACAACCTATAAACGGGTAAGCAACCTGTCCTAGTTTGGAACGGTCACTACGGATCCGAATATGCACTAGGTCGAATGGTCAAAAGGGGTGGCCCGGTAAAACCGGGGTTTGTGTTCCCATGCTGTCAGAGCCCAGAGCCGATCAGCCTTAAGGACATGCCTTGACAAGACAAGCCTCCGGCAAATCGTTCGGGAATGGCATATGGCAAACGGTGTCCTAGGCGCACCAATGCAAATGCAAATGCAAAGAAACACACAAGTGTAGTCAAAAACAGATATAATGAGTTCGAGTCAAGTTCTCTAACTCCCCAGCAGAGTCGCCAGAAACTGTAACAAGCCCGCGGGGGACCTCGCTACAGCTCGGACTCGATTTCGTGTCACGGTTCTTAATCTTGAACCAAAGAGTCCAAATCCGGCAAATCGTTTTGAAAACAGATTTTTTGAAAAAAGTGCCAAACATGGACTGCTTCGCCAGATACAGAGTCGCCACCTAAATATTTTTTAATGGGAAATTTAGGAAACCATGACTCGGTGCCAAAGGCCACGTGTCCGTCATCACCAAAGTTGCCTCGGCTCGGGAACTTGGGTACGATTGGGGAAGGTCACTTCGTGAGCACCCCCACTCGCCCGGTCAAAGACCGGCCTCTACTAACCATGATATCTTATTTTGAAAACAATGTGAGTTCTTATTCCGGTTATTAGCCTAGGTTACTATGTGATGCTCGCAGCAAACAAGTATAGACTGAGTCACCTGAATTGGAACAAAACACTTCATGTTTGTTTGAAAATGGTTTGATGGTGCTACCCGCAGGTAGGCTAAGACGTGGATTTGCCACCCTCAGGTGGGCTTAAGAAAACATGATTTTGCCACTATCTAGTGGGCTTAAAGCAAACATTTGATGAATTGTCCCACTCCAAGTAACCCAACCTCCACCCACAGGCATTCAGGCAGTTATATCACATAAGCAGTTAGCCTCATGGCAAGCATGCTATCATGGCAGTCACTCACACGCATGCAAGGATGCTAAAGCATAAAACTTACCGAGTACTCCAAGCTAAAACAGAAAACCGATTAGAAATTATGCATGATCCTAAATATACAGGAATGCCTAATGCAACACATGCAATAATGCAACTATAGCAGGCTCGGCTATTCTAAACATGGCATGTGAAATGCTACAGCTAACATGTATTCAACTTGGAATTGAAATACAAATGCAGTTAGTATGATGCGCCGAGCCCGGTGCGTGCAAAACAGATGAATGAATGCAAACATGCTGTCATACTGTATGCTAATTGAAATATGCCCTATATCTAACCATCGTAAGCGGGTAAATAAAAGGGAAGAAAGACGTGGGGTTGGAAGACATACATCACACTCACCCACACTTATTACAATTATGCCCTCGCGCAGAGGGTCCAAATAAATAATACAGTCCGAAATGAAAGAATAATACAGTCTAAAATATACAGTCCGAAATAATATACAAATTCCTAATTAATCAACAAATTAAACTAAAAAAGCTGTAAACTGGCATCCAAGCCAAGGGCTGCCTCGACTCTGATGAATGATGTATGCTGGGCTGCCTTTTCGGAAATCCACTGGGATGCCCTGATTAGTCTCTGTTTGCAATGCCAGACTCCGAAAAGTTGCTGATTCTTCATTTTATTGCAACAGAGAGCAGGAAAGGGGCATAGCAATGTATTTCACAAATATATGCATGCCTCGATCCTCGTGCCACCAATCACGCATCTCGATGCATGATGGCCGAGGAGTCGGATTGCACAACTCAATATAGGATGAATGCAGATGAATGTTACAACAAAACCTAACTCCATTATGGATAATCCGGAGTGTCGGTGACTTGGGAATTGAGACCCGTTCCGTTACTCGGAGTACGAAACGTGCTTCGTTTCGCGTGCCCGGGCTAACTCCTATTCCGAAAACGATGCAATATGCATAATATGCATGAATGCAACTAAAATACAATCCTAGCATGCACAATGCTTATGAAAATGAGATGCCTTGAAATGCGTACACACGGGCACGCAAACCGAGGCGATGATTCTAAGGCATGAAATGGCATACGCAATGCCAATTGGACTTACACTAATACGAGTGGACCTCAGCCACACTCACATAAGAGGCCGACGGATGAAAATGAAGCGCCTCGAAATGCGTGCACACGGGCGCGCAAACCGAGGCGATGGCCGTAAGGCATGAAATGGCATGGAAATGATATGCAATGAGACTAAAATGAGATGTCTCGAAACCGAGAAAATGGCACACGGAATGCGACAGGACTAAAATGAGATATGCGATGCAATATGGGCTTACACCAATATGAGAGAGCCTCAACCCTACTCACACGGGAGGCCGATAGATGAAAATGAGATGCCTCGAAATGCGTGCACACGGGCGCGCAAATCGAGGCAATGGCATACGCAATGCGCTGAGACTAAAATGACATACAAAATGCAAAATGGACTTACACTAACGTGAGTGAGCCTCAGCCACACTCACATAAGAGGCGACGGATGAAAATGAAGCGCCTCGAAATGCGTGCACACGGGCGCGCAAATCGAGGCGATGGCCGCAAGGCATGAAATGACATGAAATATGATATACAAACATGCAAATGAATTTTGGCACTGAAATGTGGGGGAAAACAGCCCCGAAATGAGGCGAAAGTACACCCGATGCATGAAATGGTCCCGAAATGCGAATTTAGGTACCCGAAATGGCCTATAGCCATGCAATGCATGCACAATATGGACATGGAATGAAAATACAGTAGCGAGGCAGCCCCAAGACAAGCATTTTTCAGTCTAAAAAAGGGCTAAACAGCAAGCATAGATAGGGCAACAATAGTATGCAAAAATAGGGGCCAAGAGAGGGGTATTGAAGCAAGTGATACATGCGATGCCCAAATGGAAAAATACCCTTCTACAAAACTGATGAGGGACTAAAAATATGAACATTTACAGTAGATGACATCCCCCAAATCAGTATGAAAACATGCTAAAAATGTCATGCAAGAACTAGGATACATAAGGCTATAACATGAGGTACCCCAAACATTCATCAAAACAGAAAAGACCCTTAATGAAATATGTCAAGAAGATCAAAATATGACTCTTTCCAGTTCTGATGATGGCCGAAAACAGAAGCTAGATAAGCTTAAAAAAGCATGCAAAAATGGGGGTCAAAGAGAGGTATAATGACAAGTATAACATGGAGACCCCCAACAAGGTTGGTCCCTTCTACAATGTTGTAGAGGGATACAAAATAAGCTTACTCACAGTTCATGACATGCTCCAAAACAATTTACATGTAGGCCAAACAAATCATGCAAATTTACGGTAAATAGGAGGAATTGTGAAGAAAGTGAAAGATAGAGGGCCCAAACAGGGTTGAGACCTTCTTCAATGTTGAAGAGGGGCTCACAATAGGCCCTCTTACAGTTTACATTATGCTCGAAAACAGATCACTCATAGGCTAGAAATTTCATGCAAAATATTGGCATATAAGATGATATTGAAGCAAGTGCCAAATGGAGGGCTCAAACAGGGTTGAGCCCTTGAACAAACATGAAGAATAGCTCAAAATAGACCTAGTTTCAGTTAAGGTCGGAGCCCAAAACAATAAGAAAATAGGCTTAAGAAATGAGGCAAGAAAGTGCTACAAAAGAGGGAGATTAAGACTTACCCTTGTAGACAAGTTCTTGGCTGCCTTTTGCTTGAAGAATGGATGCCTTCTAGCTGCTGGAAATAGAGTAGTGGTGGTGATGCTTGGTAGTAATGAAGAAATGGAGTTGGAACTTGGAGTTTGGAGCTTGAAATGAGAGAGATTGGGAGAGGCAATGTAAGAGGCTTCAAGGGTTTTTTGTCAACCCTAAAATCAGGTTTTGGAGCTTGGTTATATAGACCAAAAGGGGGGAGAAAGGGAGGGAAAAAGGTGAATCAAGCTTCCCTCCACCAGCTGTCCCCCCGGATACAGATCTTTTGGGAGAAAAAGCTATACAGCTGCCATACACACCCCCCAAGGAGCATGGCCGGCCAACCACTTTTGTTGCAGGTGGCCGGCCGGCCACCCCCTATGGCCGGCCGGCCAAGGGTCAAAAAGGCCAAATTGATTTAGTGGCCGGCCACCAAAGATTGGTGTCCTCCCATGTGTGCTGAACAAGACCCTGTGGTTGGAAATTGGCAATTCTGAAACAAGAGAGACAACAAGCCACTTTTAGAAGGGGTTCAAAAGGGTCAATAACAATTACTGGCCGGCCATGTGTTTTTAGGGTCCTCCCATGTGTGTACAACACAAATATGTGGTTTTGGCTCAAAGAAAATGGCCCTAGGGTGTTCAACATTAGCCCGGAAGTGAGAAAAACGGGCGTCGGAGGGCGCCGGAGGAGCATAACTGATTGCTGAGACAATTGCTGGCCTCCCACCCTTCAGTGACCTTCCTGGTGATAAAACAGAGGTACCTACCAAAAATGAACAAAAACCGATGCAAAACGAATTCTCGGGGGCCAAAACGCGCAGTTCGGGATCCCGAAAATAGGCCGTTAAGCACCGAAAGTGGCATTCGGCCACGAAGTGGGTACCTAAGACCCCAGTGTCCCTCGAAGGGGAGTAAATGAGATGCATGCCAAAAACCGGAGGAATCGGAGATGGTTGGGTGGTCCCGAACCGAGGCACACTGCCTGACGGCTCCGAAAACTAGGAACCGGGCTCCGAAATGGGCAAAATGGCCTACGGCCACGAAATGTAGCCCACGGCCACCGAGAGACGGTCTACGGGACCTCTCTCTCCCCTCAGGAAAGAAAACAGAGAAAACCGAGTCCGGTTCGCAAACCGAGGCAAGGCACAGAAGAGGGTTCGGGAGTCCGGAGGCAGGGCTCACGGCCGCGACTCTGAGACTTCTGAACGAGCACGATATGCAACACCACCGAGCGCTCAATCGGTGACGTCTGTGTCTTAAGGTCGGTCAAAAATGGGGTGTCTACAACTGGGACTCTCTAAGTCAACAGATTGGCCAACCTTTCAAATATCATCAATGGATCTGCTGATATGGAACTGTAGGGGCGCTGATAATGATCATTTGAGGAATTTAAGGGGTCTTGCAACAGATTCGAAATGCCCTTGTTGTGAGGGTGTGGAGGACATAAATCACTTGTTAAGGCTTTGTCCAAAAGCTATGCAGGTTTGGTGTCAAATATTCAATAGGGACTGGTACTCTTATATGCTACATTTACCTTGGAAAGAATGGATTATTCGGAATGTGAAAAGGAATAACAAGCACCCTCCGTTGTTCCTCATTACAACCTGGATTATTTGGAAAAATCAAAACAAAATGGTTTTTGAAAATAAATCCACAAACATTTATAAGAGTGTGAAAACCAAAACTGACTACTCTAAGGAAATCTTTCAAGCTTTCAATTTAGATATCACAACTCTTTTCAAATCTAAAAGTCTAAATGTGTGGTCTTGTCCAAGTATAGGAAAAATTAAGCTTAATACGGATGGTAGCACTCGGCAGAATGGAAGAGGTGGAGGTTTTGGTGGTCTATTCTGGGATGAGAAAGGAACGTGGATTAGTGGCTATTATGGGAGACTTGAGATCAGCACCAATCTTGAAGCGGAACTTTGGGCTATCTACAAGGGCCTCACAATTGTACTCCAGCGAGGTATGAACAAAGTAATCATAGAAACAAATGCGGAGCAAGTAGTGCAATTGTTGAGTGAAGACCTAGGCAAGAGATGTCCTTTTAGAGACATTGTGCAGGATGCATGCATTATCATGAGAGGCTGTGATTGCTCAATTCAACACATCTAGAGGGAAGCCAACATATGTGCTGATGCTTTGGCAAAACTAGGAGAAAATCAACAACTAACTGACCTTCTAATTGTTAATACCTCACCAGCGGAAATCCGGCACGTTCTAGTTGCAAATATTATGTACCTCTCTGAGGAGGGAAACAGGGTGTAATTTCTGCTTTTGTTTTTATATTTCGATGTACCCAAAAAAAAAAAAAAAAAAATGAAAGAAAGAAAGGGCTTCTATCAATTACTAGAATTACATTTTTAATTCCTCTCAATTTGTTAAAAGAATAGATCATCTTGATTTCGCACTTTGAAAGTTACTTTCTGGTGGCCTCTTTTGCTTTTGGTTTTATTTGTGTACATACTACATTACTAAAAATTATAAAAATAATATTTTTTACGAATGTATCACAGTCGTACCCGTATCCTAATTTTTCACATTTTGCCGTATTACCATATCCATATCGTATCGTACCGGTATCTGTATCTGTATCCGTGCTTCCTAGAATATAATTAACGAGTATAAATAGCGTCTAATGAGGACAATATCCCACATCGTCTGGGAGGGACTCCCACTTCCACCTTATAAGCATAGCCCCTGTAGACATTGTACACTTAGGGGTTGAGGGACGGATTTTGTCCCCTCTCATGGTTTTGTTTATTCTCGAGAGAAAAGACTTCATGTAAGATGGAGGGAATTAATACGCTTATAAGCGTGTTGTCATTTTGAAAATGCCTTACCTGCCAGTAGCATTTTATTGGAATGAAGTGATTAAGAAAAATATGTACGAATGGCGCGCTAAACAAGTAGATAAGAATCAATTTCGCTTTTATGACAATATTCTTGAGGACCGAACGAACGGTTGAATGGCTTGAGGATTGCATTTGAAGGTACAACTTGAGAGATTGGAATTTGCCTTTGAGATATTAATCCAATCTCATTCTATGTATGTTGTTTAAACAAGATGTTGGATTTATGAGAATCAATTACAAATTTTGTAAATTCCATTGTGATTTATGAGAATCAATTAAAAAAAAAAAAACTATATTCCATTGTGCTCACCGTCCATGTATTCCCAACAGTGACGATAAATTCTTGGATTCTAGTACAATGATTCTTGCATATCAAAAATAGCTAAAAGTCAGAAGAGAGATGAAGATTCATTTAGATCAGATACTCCATTGGTGACATAATAATCTAAGGTTTTTTATTTTATTTTGTTTTAATTTTTTGTTGGAAAACACAATAATTCACTTAAATCAAGAAAACAAGTTTTAACATCCCAGCAGGACAATGAAATGTCCTACACATTAAATGCATACCCAAAAAATTAAAAAAAATAATAATAATAAAAAAATTAAAAAATTAAAACACAGCCATATCATTTTGAAAAAAAATTATTAGGTATTCGTCGTGGAGTATCACGTATTTATACTCTTACACTAATTATCATTCATTATGTTTCCTCATATTCGTCAATCATCAACACAAAATTATAATACCACATATTCTCCACTAATCATAATATCATGAAATATCATGTGACTGTAATTCCGAGTACTCATTTTGAAATCCACCTATTGATTTAAAGATATTAATTAAAATGGAAATTCAATCCTTACATTTTGTGTTTATATATGCTGCAAAAAGACATGCTGTTTACAGTAATGATATACTAATTTCTTAATTCTGTTGTTCTTTTACTTGGGTTTCTTTTTGGGTGACATAATTTTTCACACAGGGCGACCAATCGAAGAAAGTGAAAGAATTGGATAGACTCGTATCTATTCCACATCAGCCCAAGGATCCTACTAGGATAATGACAAAATATTAAAAGCAAAAACAATAAAATAAAAGAACCAAAATAATGGTATGAATCAAATTATATATCCACTCTTAACCGACGAGCATGGCAAGAATTTTCTATATAGCAATAATTCTATTTAATTAGAAGGTTATAAGAAGAATTTCCAGGAAGTTTAAATGCAAAATAGGGTTCATTGATATCATCATCAAGAGCATGTTTGTATAGTTCAGTATATGTAATTATATTAATAATGGTTCCTTTCCGAAAGTTGCCTCACAAGAAAGTGTTTTTCATACAAAGCTAGAAGAATATATCCCCTTCGAACCCTTTCAAATTGTTGTTTATTCAATCATACGTGCTCTAATATTGCTTCATATACTTAAGATTTTAACACTGTTTCAGATGTACGAACATTCTAAGCAACGTAGATTATCGCTATGGATGATACACTAGGTGTCAACTTGTTTATAGCACAAGGAGTCATTATCAAGCAAATCACCGTGGACATTTTTTTTTTCTTATCCAAACAAATATCTTGAGGAGCTTTCTTTTATATATTTTTCTTTTTTTTATTTGTTTTTGTTGGTTTAAACAATTCATTCCCACTACTTTCAAATGCACCTATAAATAAGAGGTGATGAAAGCTCAAGTCCAACATAGATAAGCAAGCATTAGACTCACTTGGCTTTAGTGAAATTTCTCTGTTCTCCGTGCATTGCATTTGTGAAATTTCTGTGTTTCTGAACATCAACACTCTCAAAAATGGATAGAGTTAGAGACTTGGCGTCAAAGAAGGCTGCGGTGATCTTCACCAAGAGCTCATGTTGCATGTGCCATAGCATTGAGGCACTGTTTCGTGAACTTGGTGCAAGCCCGGCAATTCATGAGCTTGACCGCGATGCAAGTGGGCGAGACATGGAGCGTGCGCTGCAAAAACTAGGTTGCCAACCCTCAGTCCCAGCAATTTTTATAGGTGGGAAATTTGTGGGCTCATCAAAAGATATCATATCTCTTCATGTTGAGGGGTCTCTAAAACAAAAGCTCATTGATGCTGGAGCTATATGGCTCTAGTACCCTCAAACCAGCCTACGTTATGTATTTGTGTTCATGTTCGTTTGTGTGTCATGGTCATACTCACTCAGTCCTAATACCATGTTCAAAGTAAGGTGGTATTAAGGGCTCTTTTCTTTTCTTTCCTTTTTTCTTTTTCTAAGTTCGGTGGCTATGTTTTATAAGAACCAGACAGCCACTCTATATGTATGGAATGGCTAATCAAGACTTTACAATTTATGTGACAGTTTGTACTTTATTTCCTTATAAGTATTGGAAACTAAAAAAAAATATAAAAAAATATAGATTTTTTGTTGTTTGCTTAGTTTTGTCATTTTTCCCCCTTACTATCTCAAAAAGATAAAATGCATGGGAGCTTCTATTTGCATACACGTGATTTTTCAATTCAAACCATTCTTTTCGTTCAAATATGATTATTGAATAAAAATTAATTATTCAAATATCAACTACCAAATAAAAACTCATGACTTGGCAATACTTTTGGTTCGTTAGTTGATATTTGAATCATGATTTTTTATTTGTTGATAACCAAACCATTAATTTTTGTTTGATAATTGATATTAGAACTAAAAAAATTGTGTCAGCAGTGAAACTCCACAAATGCATGAAAGCTTCTATCTACACACCATCCATTTTCTCAATTCACATAATTTTTTTCGTTAGGAAAAAAATTAGCTACTAAATAATAATCAATTGTTCAAATATTAACTACCAAACAAAAACTCTATGATGTAAAGTACTAAGCTCTCGTTTGGCATATTGGTTGGGTTGGCTAAAATAGTCATAAAAAGATAAAATAAATTAAAAAATTAATAAGATAAAATTTCACATCCAAATCATAATTATTTTATTTTTTTCTCACAAAAGTCAAAAAGTTCAACTCAAACAAGATTTTTTAACCCCAAATTAAATAGTCAAAAAACCAATCCATTTCCCAAACAAAACCTATAGTTTTTCCTTAGTAATTAATATATGAATCATATGAATTCTTGTCCGATAGTTAGGGTGTGTTTGGTAACGTTTACGTTTTCAGTTTATATTTACAAAAATTTTATAAACTGATTTTTGTTTATTTTTTGTTTATTTTTAGAAAAACATAAACTACAAACGCGTTTGGTAATTGACAAAATGTTTAAAAAAAATTAAAAATATAAAAAAGAGTAAAAAATGGCAAGTGGCGGCGAAAGACGGTGGTGGAAAGTGGTGACGGTGGGTGGTGGTGGTGGTGGGTGGGTGGGTGACGGTGGCGGGTGGTGGCGAGTGGGTGGGTGGGTGGGTGGCGGGTGGTGGTGGTGGTGGCGGGTGGGTGGTGGTGGCGGATAGGTGGTGGTGGTGGTGGTGGGTGGATGGATGACGGTAACGGTGGCCGGTAGTGGGTGGTAACGAGTGGGGTGGTGGTGGTGGTGGCGGGTGGCAGGTGGTGGGTGAGGGTGGCAGGTGGGTGGCGGATGCCGGGTGGTGGTGAGTGGTGGCGGATGGGTGGTGGGTGGTGATGGTGGGTGGGTGGGTGGGTGACGATGGCGAGTGGTGGTGGCAGGTGGCATGTGGTAGTGGTGGTGGGTGGGTGGGTGACGGTGGCGGTGTGGTAGGTAGCGAGTGGGGTGGTGGTGGTGGTGGTGGTGGTGGTATGTGGGGGGCGGGTGGTGGTGGTGGTAGCGGGTGAATGGCAGGTGGCTGGTGGTGGCAGGTGGTGGTGGCAAGTGGGTGGTGAGTGGTGGTGGCGGGCGGTGGATGGTAGTGGCGGGTGGATGGCAGGTGGGTGTTGGTGGTGGTGGTGGCGGCGGCGGCGGTGGTGGTGGTGGCAAGGGGTGGGTGGCGGTGGTAGTGGTGGCGACGGTGGTGGTGGTGGCAAGGGGTGGGTGGTGGCGGTGGCGAGTGGGTGGCTGGTGGGTGGTAGTGGCGGGTGACGGGTGGTGGGTGGTGAGTAGTGGTGGCAGGTGGTGGTGGGGGGTGGTGGCGCAAGACGGTGGTGGAAAATGGTAGCAGGTGGTGGCTAGTGTTAGGTGGTAAAAAAAAAAAAAACTCAAAATTCAAAACGGAAACACATTTTTTGTATTTTCATTGTTTGGCCAAATTTATAAACTGAGACCACTGATTTATAAATCAAAAATTTTACCAAACAAGTTTTTATTTGAGTTTTTAAAATTTTTGTAAATATAAACTGAAAACTGAAGACGTAAGTGTTACCAAACGGCACCTAAGTATTCAAACGAAAAAATAGTGTGAATTAAGATGTTTTGTACTGTGCAGAATGCATGTGCTTAAAATTCCCAAAATAACCTTTGTGATTAAGATGGAATTCTAGAAAAATGTCCCACTAATATATTACAAGAATTAATTGTTAAATTACAAAGAATAAAGTTTCCAAATGCAACACTTTGAATCAATTATCCGACATGTCTCGACAGAGAACTTCATAATTCACAAATTATTCTCTTTTTATCACAAGTGGCAAGTTACCTCTACCAAATTGATCAATAAAATGTTAAATCAGTAGTTTTATTCACAATGCTATTGCAACTTTTAGACATTAATTATGAAGCAAAAAGTTTTATTTTATTAATCAAATTAATGTTCTCAACCCACCAACTATGTCTCCACAAAAAATGGATTCTCTCTTAAAACAAAATATAATCACATAGCCAAATGACTGACTGTTATGAATCCGTAACATCTTCATAACATCTAATCATATAATCAACATGATAGGGAAAAACAGAAAAGAATGAAAATACGAAAACCATACGCGTTATGAATATAAGATTTAGGTAATTTATTTTCAAATTAAGATTTCATCCACAAGGATAAATTTCACTTTGTCTCCCTACGGTTTGGATCATATGCAGTTTACTCCCTTAATGTTTGGAAATGACTACATAACTCCCTTCTGATTTATGGACTGAAGTGCACCGTTAAATATTCCGTCCAACTTAACAGTAAGTGTAAAACACGTGACAGACATAAGGGGGTTATAAATTTATTTTCAAATTTCAATAGGGTACATCGCACATAGAATAAAACACAGAGGATTAAAGTGCACTGTGCCTTCCATACAAATGATAAAAATATCCGTAGTTAACACACTTAAATTACTTATATATATATAGATATTTTACTCTTTTTCATTAAATTGTTAACGGGCCAAACAATGCACTTCAGTTCACAAATAATAAAAGGGTTATATGGTCATTTTCAAGTGTTAAGGAGAGTAAACTACACATGATCCAAAGTAAAGTGAAATTTGCTCCATTAAGTTTACACAATAAAGATATAAAAGTAGTCGCCCCTCAACTATATATAAATAAAAAAATAAAATAATCCGTCATAATTGTAGATTACCAAAAATACCCACTACAACAAAATACACATTTGGCGACCAAAATTGGCAACTAAAAAAAAATTTAGTCGCCAAAAGTTATGGAATTGGCCACCAACATTTTTTTTAGTCGCCAAAAGTAAAATATTTAGTTACTAATTTTTTTTAGTAGGGGTATATTCATTGTTGGCGACTAAAAAAAAATTTCGTCGCTAAAAATGCCAGAATTGGAGACAAAAAAAAAACTTAGTCGCTGTTTATTGACTTTTGGCTACTAAAATATTTAGTCGCTGAATGGAAAATAAAAAAATTATTTTTTTCTTTGGCGACTAAAGTTTTAGTCGCCAAAAATTTTCTTTCAGCGACAAAAAAAAATTTAGTCGCTGTATACTGATTTTTGGCTACTAAAATATTTAGTCGCCAAATGGAAAATAAAAAAATTATTTTTTCTCTTTGGCGACTAAAGTTTTAGTCGCCAAAAACTTACTTCCAGCGACAAAAAAAAATTTAGTCGCTGTATACTGATTTTTGGCTACTAAAATATTTAGTTGCCAAATGAAAAATATAAAAATTATTTTTTCTCTTTGGCGACTAAAGTTTTAGTCGCGAAAAACTTATTTTCAGCGACAAAAAATTATTTTAGTCGCCTTTAGCTAACTTTTTCAGACTAAAATGTTTAGTCGCCAATTGTAATTAAAATTTTCAAAGAAAGATTTTGAAATTTTGGCGGGCTCCTTACTTAATTAACGACAAAGCTATGTTTTAGTCGAGGAAAATAAGTTAAACAAGGATGTAAAATGAATGGCTAAGATCGATCACTTGAAGAACCAACGGATGGGGATCAAGACCTCACCAATAAAGTATTAGGGTTGGTGAAGAGAAGATGAAGGGGGCGAAGGAGTCCCGCTGCGTCACCATCCCGTCGCTGCTCCTCCTCACATTCACCGACAACTGGAGCACCTCCTCCTCCTCCTCCTCCGCCATCGCCATCGTGACTGTTGCGATCACCACTGCCGCCGCTACCACCTCCGTCGCTGCCCCCTTTTCACGCCGCTGCCTCCCCCTCATCCATCGATCTTCGCAGATCCACCGCCACCACCGCGAGATCCAGAGGCTTCATCGCTGAGAAGAGACTCCATTGCTGCTCCGTCTCGCGTATGCTTTCTCTCTCTCTCTCTCTCTCTATACATATATATATGTTTCACTAGCAGATTTTTTTTTTTAACAAATTATGCAAAACATGACCCTACCTTACCAATTTATTTAACAAATTCAATGGGCAGTGATGACTCCAGTGTGGTCTGAAAGTTTGGGATTGATTAAAAAAACATAATAGAAGAAAAATTGGAAATGTGTTTTTCAAAGTTCTGATATTTTTCTTTAAAGTTTCTGTTATCGGCATAGAATTTTACCAAGGCATGGATGTTAAGCATCCATAATGATGGGATTGTGTCAATTAAAATAGTGCGAGTGAGTTGTTTGATAGTTATAATAGAAGATGAACTCGATTACACATATTTACCCTTCAATATAAAACTAAAAAAAAATGACTTTTAGCATTCATCAGATAAGCTTTTCTTAATTGCATAATAGCAAACATAACTTTATTTCTCTGTTTATGGGTTCAATGAAACATATATATATATGCTCTCTCTCTCTCTCTCTCTCTCTCTCTATATATATATATATATATGTTTCACTAGCAGCTTAATTGCATTTGCTTTGCCAATTTGTTGATCCACTAGCAGATTTTTACAAATTCTACCATCCTATTCTTGATTAATAAAAAATAAAAATCATTTAGCGTAGGCATGAGAAAATATGTTTTTTGGCGTTCCGTGCCTCCCAAATATTAAGAGTTAGATTAGTAGGATATTTCTGTCAAATTTGTTTTTTGGTTTTCCTTGCCTCCCAAATTCTTCTTCAAACCTTTAATCTAACTCTTCCTACAAGTCTTTTATTCAAAAACACTTTAAATATACGCATTAATATGTTAATGCATATTAAATTATGATTAGGATAGGAAAAAGCACATGAAAATAGTAGTTTTATATTCATCTCAAGTATATTGATGAAATATTTGAGTATTTCTCTAAAGTTACAATAATACTTATTTGTGTAAATTACGTTGATATTTTTTATATTTCGGTCCTTATGTCATTTTGATATTTATAATTTCAGTCTTTATAATTTCAATTGGCTCAATTGACTCAGGATTCATGATTTTGTCTCATTGATTAAGTTGTTAGTGTTTTTCGATTGATTAAAATGTAATCGGTGTTATCAATTTGATCAAAATTAACACAAAATTTAAAATTAATGGTCAAAATCGATCTAATTGAAATTACAGATGCTAAAATTACACAATGAGCAAAATACAAAGATTATAAATATAATTTTTCAAATGAATTTGAAATCATGAGATGAGAATAAAAATTTATGATTGTATAAAAAATAATAGACTATATAGTCACAATAGACTATATACTTCCTCTCACTCCTTTTTATCCTTATGTTCTATTTATAAAAGTTGAACATTGCTTAAAGAATTTAGCTACATTAACAAGATGACTGTAGAGTCATAAATAACCACCACAACCATGCTTCTTAAACTATAAAGATATTAAAATCTCATGACACATGTAAACTTCAAATATATATACTAAAGCCTTTTAAGCCAAAACAAGAATAGTGAAATGTCATTAGTTATAATGTGAGAAGTTTCTAACTCTTATATTAAGCTAGCTGTGAAATTTTTGTATAAGATCAAAGGAATAGAGAAAATGTCAAGTTAATATAGGAATTCTTATCTAGAACTAATCAATGGACCTTCACTCTCATTCACATCCAAATTGACTTAAATAAATAACCATTTATTCATGAGAAACTAACAATTTTAGGCCTTTGATTAAGAACAGGAAAAAAAAATTCAACAAAATGAATAACATAAAAAGGATCCATCAATTAAACAGAAGATTGAATAATAGAGAAATTGATTCTAATCTCCTGTGCAAAACATGTATTACAGGATTACCAGTTTATTAGAAATAATGGTGAATAAAGGGAAGAAAGAGAGTTAAAAAATTAACAGTAAAAACAGAAGGAAAAACAATGTGTGAGAGAGAGAGAGAGAGAGAGAGGGGGAGAACAATTACCATTTTGGAAAGGACAAGAGCAACATTAATGAATATTTGTTTTGGAGTTTCAAAATACAATGGCTTATGGGTAAGTTGGACCAATGGCATAATTACTTTACAAATAACTTCATAGTTTAGAGCCATTTAGCTCATCATTCAACTATTCAAACAATCATTGATAGTATCCTTGTCTTCCCCTTTTCCCCCTCATAGCTGTTGTTTAAGTCTACTAAACAAAATTAGTCAAGAGGTTGGGTGAACTGTAAATACTTGAACTTGAGTTCGAATCTCTCAAGATGTCATTAGAGGTTTGTCCGATCTGTATGTTATTTGTTAGATTACCCAAACATATTGTTTGTCTTGTTCTTTACTTAGTTTAGCAATATCCATCTTCAATTCAACAATTCTGTTTTCCAGTTTTTTATTTTTTTGAGCTGTTTTCTTCAAGGGGTAATGGAGCTAATGGTGTTTAAGAGATAGTGTTATTGACATATATGGTCAATCCAACTACGGCTCTGAAGTTCTTTGTCTATTTAATCTTATGTTATTGTCATTTGTGGTCAATCCAACTACTTATGCATTGTTTATTTTAAAGTTTGTGTATTTTATCACATCACATCTATGCATTTTTGTTTTCTTGTGTTGCCCACAATTTCTGCTGATGAGCTTTGGCATTCATTATAAGAATTCTAAGTATTGCTCCCTACCTTTTATTTTTTGCTTTTTATTTACTTGTTTATATCAATCAATAAAATTCTTAAAACTGGTCTAATTTGGGGTCTAATTAATAGTTCAAAACGTTTTTTTTATTTTTAAAATGCTTGTTAGATTTATTTATTTTTCTCTTCATGACATACTTCTCTTCATGTACCAAACTAACTCAATTTTTTTTTTTTTTTAATGTAAATACCTTGCAACCTAGACTCATTCCACCCCTACCTGCGTAGTTAATCTTTATTATGTTCATTTTTTTTCCTTCTATGTTTTGATTTTATGTTATATTTAGAATTGTGGACGCGTTACTTGGTTGATGAGGAGATGTAGGGATTTAAGTACTTGGATTTAAGTTTTTTTTTTTTTTTTTTTTTTTTTGGGAGGGGGGGTTACTGTTTGGGTATTTAAATGTGGCCTCCTTGGGTATGTTGGTTGCTGAAAAAAGTGATTGAAACTTTAGTATTACTTGGGAGAAATTAGTTTTTTCACTCGTTGAAGATTGATGAAGATTCGTTTGAGTAAAATTTATTTGGTTCATATTCCTCTGCTTTCTTAGCAATTCCCATGGGAATTTGAAACCTTAAAGTTTGAAGTTGTATGAAAGGATTTGGTTGAGGTTTTTACTTGTAGGATTTGTTCCTCTTTGGTTGGAAATTAAATCTTTTTGGAAAAGAATTTGTTGCTCTTACCATCTAAATTGAAGAATAGAAAAGATAATTAAATAAGGCTTTGTCAGTTGGATTTTTGTTTTTGAAGACAATGGATAGTGGAATATCTACATTTTCACTGTGAATAAGCAAAGATAATTGCCTTGATTTGTCAATCATTCATGTGAAAGTTCAAAATTAAATTTGATGCATGATAGATGACTAACTACTCTACTGTGATCCCATTGAGCTGAAATAATTTCAGGGGCCATGCTTGGTGTACTGTGACCCCATTGAGCTGAAAGAATTTTTATTTTATGAATAATTTCATCTATTTGAGGTAGTTTGATATAATTCTAGCTTGGGGAGGGGGGGGGGGGGGAATTGAATGACCCCTTCAAACAAAATCCCTAAGAGTGTCGAGAGTAATCGGTGGCTATGGAAAGCCAAAATTGCTATTTACTCATCATAAAAACAATCTTCTGCATAATTCATGTAACTAACTAATTGGAATAATGATCCTTTTGCCAACTCTTGATGTTGGTATATATTTATATGTATTAGAGATGGTGATTTGAGTGAGAAACTCAAATTTGCTTTCATCATAAATTCATGATGTGGAATTTCCAGTGATTATCTTGTCTTTTTTTTTCTCTAATTTTAATTGTTTATAACTTTCTATAGTTTCATTTTGGATTTTATTTTTTTACTTAAGGATGGTTTGACTGAATCCCCAAAGCTAAAGAGCTCAAGGATTTATGATAAATTTCAAACATGATGTGTCATATATGTAGGTGAATGTGTGTGTGTATATATATAATGCTGTGTGGATATGTATAATAATGCTGTGTATATATATAATGTTGTGTGTATATGCAAATTTTTAATATATAATGTATGTGGCCCTAAATTAATGAGCAACATACACAAGTCCTCTGGTAAGAAATGATCCAATCATTTTGTCATTTCACAGAATACAAGTGAAGTAGAGGAATACATAAGGTTGATTAGGAGACTTAATTAATCTCAGATTTACGCGTGTTATACATAAAGAAACCTGATTTTATTCGCAACGTACCATTGTTTTTTTAATAGAATCCAGTAGTTTTTTGAGTCCCCTCTATTGCATTTGAATGCTCCAACTTTGCTTACTGGTTGCCATCCAGCTTTAGCCCAAAGTGGATATAAGGAAAATGTGCCCACCGTTAAACAACATACACAAATCTTTCCGTCTTTGGAAAGGTAATTCAAGTTATTTGGTTTAGTTACCAGTGAGTGACAGTTCAATATGTTTTGATACAATGCCTTCCTACTCACATGCACTCTTTTGTCTTTGCTTCAGAATCGTTCTTAGCTGCTACTCGTGAACTTCAGCGTATATATGGAAAGGATGAAGGGAAACAATTGTCGTAAAGTTGCCTTGTTCAAATATGAAGGTGGGAAAATCTTTTCCTTATTTTTGTGCAGATAATTATACATATTTTTGGTAATTTTTTGTTATTAATCATAGCAATGTAAGTATTAGGAGGTCGAGCATCCTTATGGTTTAGAGATGAGTTTTTGCTGTGGAATTGGAAATCAACATTACTGGCACAGAAAGAACCTTATACTTTGGTCACTTAATGTAAGTTTCAACTGCATCATGTAGACACCCCATTTTTGACCGTCCTCAAGACTTGGTTGTGCTTGTAGGTACACCCAACAACTAGTTCGATTGCTCGCTGAGTACTCGATTGTCGCGGCGGAACGTCACCGGTTCGAGCTTCCCGGACCTTGTATCCTTTCTACCCCTTTTTTGGACCTTGGCTAGGTCCTTTCATAGTGGACCTTTTGGTGCACTGCCGGCCATGGCATGGCACTGCCGGCCATGTCTTTGTGCCTGCCGGCCATTGGTGATGCCCTGTCGGCCATCAGTGAGCCACTGCCGGCCATTAGTGCACATGGCATAGCACTGCCGGCCATGTCTTTGTGCCTGCTGGCCATTGGTGATGCCCTGTCGGCCATCAGTGAGCCACTGCTGGCCATTGATGATGGCCGGCACCCCCCCTGTCTCAGCTGGTTTTCCTCCAGATCTTTTGAGCCATCTGGTTTTTTGTTTGCTCCCCTCCATACACGTGTATGGAGGGATAGAACCCTTGTAAAGCTTCTTGAAGAAGCTTTAGCTTTGCATTCCTCTATATAAGGAGAGTGCCTCTCTCCTTAAAGGGGGTTCAGCTATTTTGAAGAGAAAAAGCTCTCTTTCTCTCTATATTGTTTTGTATTTTGTGCTTAGAAGTTGGATTTCCTTACACTTTTACACTACAACACACAGAGATACACCACCACCATTGGACCAAGCTTCTTGGGAGGTCTTCTTGAGGTCTGAAAACTGGTTTCCACCCCCTGAAGTTGCTGGTTTCGAAGAGGGTCTTCAAGGGTGAGTATTTTCCCTATTTTTGCACCTTATTGTACCTCACTTTAGCCCTCCTTGCATATTGATTTGGGCTTTGCTTATAACTGAAAAAAAGTCTTGTATTTAAGTGCTTTTGAAGTTTGTTTAAGGTCTTTTTGCTGCTAGGGGTGTGTAACCCCCTTGCATGCTTTGTTTGGCTTTGTTTTAAGCCATTCCTTGAGGCCTCCGAGCTAGCCTTGGTTTGGCCTCCTTACCACTGAAATCCAGTGGATTTTCAGTGGTAACGGTGTGGTTTTGAGGTCCTTAATCAGAGGGGGTGGCCCCCTCTCTTTTAGTTCCTTTTTGCTTGCATTTTTGGCCTTCCAAAGGACCATCCCTTCATGCATTTTTGAGGCTTGGTTCAGGCCTATTTTTGTGACTTTTAGGACCTGCCTTGGCCCTGTCCATCTAGTATGTGTTGTGTAACTCCATTCATAGCTCATCAAAGTAGCATGTGTGCTTAGCTTGTGTTGAGCCCATTTCAGTGGGTTTTTGGTGATGTTTTACGATGCCATGAATGTGTTTTGGGTTGGTTTTGTCACTCCATGCTTGCATGATACACTTGTAGTGTAAATCCCCTAAACTAGCTTCATATGCTCCATGCTTTGCCATGTCATGTTAGCTTGTTTGGTTTACATTTCAGCATGTATTTGGTCACCATTTGGCATGTCATGACCCTATCCATAGTTGGTTTGATCATCCTTTGCATGCTCCATATAGGTGTAGAACAAATCTTGTTTACTAGCCCTTTGTGCATGATGTTTTGACTCATCATCCTAGCATATTTTGGCTTTGCTCTAACATGATTTTATGCTTATCTTGGGCTGTCCTAGGACTGTTTTAGGCCGCCATGGCCATATCACTCGTGCTTTGTATAGCTATAGTGTAAATGCTTAGGCTAGTCTTGGGTTTTGAGGCCCCTACCATGCCATACATGTGATGTTTGCATGCTTTGCCCTCATTCCATATGCTATTTCAGTCCATGAAATATTGTCATACACTTGCATTTGACATGCCTTGAATGCTTTATAGAGCTTGTGCTTTATGCCTCAAGAATTGACTTTTGTACATGCCATTAAGCCTAAGCCTTTGGCTCATCATTTCAGTGCATTTTGGGTCTTATTATACCATGATGTAACTTTGTTTTATGTTGTCCAAGTCATGCCATGATTGGTTTCAATAGGTGTAGGGCATTGCCTCTTTAAAGCCTTGCATGCTCCATGTTTTTGGCTTTGTGTTCTAGCCTATGTTGGCTAGCTTTGAGCTTAGTTTTGGTCTTGTTTGGACCTACCCTAGGACTGTTTTAGGTCTCCGCGGCCCCTTGGGGTTTGCCTTGTATGGCCATGGCTTAAGTCCCTTTGCTCACTTCGAGCTTTAAGCATCATAATATGCTATGCTTGCATTGTTGATTTGATTTGACATCACTTTACATGAGATTTCAGAGCTTGCCTCATTGTCATACATCCGTGTTTGTTGCTCCTTAAGTGTGCTTAAGAGTTGTCCTCTTTGTGCCTTAATACTTGAGCCATTTGGCATACATGTTTGCCTTGCCATTTCATGCTTTTCATGCCATCAATCCATCACTTTTGGCCACTGATTTGGGCTTAGTTGAGAGTTGCCCACATTAGTTTAAGTCCATCCCTTTGCATGTTGTCGCATGCTTGTCTTGCATATTGTTGTATGCGTGCTCCATCTTTGCATGTTGTCGCATGCTAGCCCCATTACATGTTGTTGCATGTTCATATTGCATTTTGTCATGTTGTCCAAGGTTGTCACCTCACATCATGCCTATGTGCTTGTTGCATGTCATTAGCCTTGTTAGGTTATTCATATTGCATGTTTGTCATCCTTGTGTTGCATTGTTTGGATTAAGTATTAATCCAAGCACGAGGAACGAGGGGCGTTTCATACTCCGAGTGATGGAACGTGTCTCAATTCTCGGCCGCCGAAGCTCTTGATGATTCATGATAGAGTTCTAGGCTTTACTTGCTTTATTTGTGCATTCATTTTCATATTGATTTGCACAAGTTGGATCTTTGGCCATCATGTATCGGGATGCGTGATTGATGGTCGTGGATCTGACTAGGCCTCTCCCTTGATGTTTTCAGGCGATTTGGGGTGGCATAGTGCATACATGCCCTTGGGAGACCCTCCATTTTCTCTATTTTATGCTTTGTTGCAGCTTGGTATCACAACACACCAGTGGCCGGCAGTGCACCACTGATGGCCGGCAGTGTCACACCCTTAGCCGGCAGTGCCCTATTTTTGGCCGGCAGTGCTCCTTTCATGGCCGGCAGGCCACTGGTGAATCCCCCAGCAGTGTTTTGGTAAGTTCCAACAACAAACACTGGAAGACACCCTGCAAACAGAGCCTCTAAAGAGCAACCGGAAGGTGTTTCGAGGCGAAGAACCGAAGCGAGCATGCATACCTTCCTCTTCTCCAAACAGAGCTGGAATAGCATTCATTTACTACTTACTTGTTAGTTAGTAGTTGTGTAATAATTAGTTGTAGCTAGTTATTAATTCGATTTTGTAATAATTAATTAGCTCGTGAGTTAGTTGATTAGGCGGCTTGTATTATTTATTCAGACCCTCTGCGAGAGGGCGAACTTTGTAATAAGTGTGTGTGTGTGTGATGTATGTCTTCCAACCCCACGTCTTTCTCCCTTTTATTTACCAGCTTATGATGGTTAGATTAGGGCATGTTTCAATTAGCATACTTATGCTTGCATGTTTGCATTCATTCATTTGTATTGCATGTACCGGGTTTGGCGCATCATACTAACTGCATTGTATTTCAACTCCTAGTTGAATACGTGTTAGCTATAGCATTATCATATGCCATCTTAGAATAGCCGAGCCTATCTTAGTTGCATTTTTGCATGTGTTGCATTAGGCATTTCTGTATAGTTAGGATCATGCATGGATTTCTAACATAGCTTCTGTTTTGGCTTGGAGTACTCGGTAAGTATTTACGCTTTAGCATCCTTACATGTGTGTGAGTGACTGCCATGATAGCATGCTTACCATGAGGCTACCTGCTTATGTGATATACCTGCCTGAATGCCTGTGGGTGAAGGTTGGGTTATTTGGATTGGAACAATTCATTGATTGCGAGTTTTAAGCCCACTAGATAGTGGCAAATCATCATGTTTTCTAAGCTCACCCGAGGGTGGCAAATTCGCATTTTAGCCTACTTGCGAGTAGCAAACCGTTTTCAAAACAAACATGAGATGTTTCATTCCAATTCAGACAATCTAGTCTATACTTGTATGCTGTGCGCATCACGTAGTAAATCTAGGCTAATAACCGGAATAAGAACGCATAACGTTTTCAAAACTCGATTCATGGTTAGTAGAGGCCGATCTTTGATCGGGCGAGCGGGGGTGCTCACGAAGTGACCTTTCTCAATCGTACCCAAGTTCCCGAGCCGAGGCAACTTTGGTGATGACGGACACGTGGCCTTAGGCAACGAGTCAGGGTTTCCTAAATTCCCCCAAAATAAAATATTTAGGTGGCGACTCTGTATCTGGCAAAGCAGTCCATGTTTGGCACTTTTTCAAAAAATCTGTTTTCAAAAACGATTTGCCGGATTTGGACTCTTTGATGATTCATCAGTCTTGCATTGCACTCTGCGAGATTAGATGCAGGACCGTGACATTGAGTCCTGAACTGTAGTGAGCCCAAATGAACAAAACGGGATTTCCCTCCCGGGACATTCGGGGACGTCTACACATCATCTTAATATATTCTGAAGGAGAAATGAAAATGAAGATAGTTGTTATTGGCTAGTTAGTTTATGTGATACTTCGTCACATGTTTGCTCCTTGTGATTAATCTTTCATAAACCATATGCAATTTTGAAGCCTTTTAAGATAGTTTATGTACTTTGTCACGTGTTTGGTCCATGTAGTTAATCTGTGAGCGCGTGCATGTGTTCATTTTTACTCAAACTTATTTATTTACTTTGACAACTTTCTTTAGCGTTTTTGGGTCAGTTTTGGTTATTTTTATAATTCCTTTAAGATTCTTATTTGAACTAAAATCACTTTTTACTTTATGTTAGCCAACTTTCTGATAAGAAATCATATAGCTGTCTGTTTATGTGGTGCTCTTCCTCTATAGCTTTTACTACCAACTAGGAGCTCCCTTAACTTGGAGAATGAAAATTTTCGTTCAGAAATTCTGAATCAGATTTCACATGCATTAACTTCTCATTTGGCACTCAATCAGCCCACTAGGAATGTTTATGGCTTTACCATAGTTATAGCTGAATACGGCCTAAACTTAGTCAAAATAGGGCTTTCGGGAGAGAAAATTCAAAACAGCCATCGAACCACCGTGTGGCTCTTACAGACAGCTTCCCAATGACAAATAGGACTTGTGATAACTGACGGAATGTAATTCAGACCTATAAGTTGGGAGTTAGAGTCGAATAAGCCCTAAACTTAGTCGAAAAAGGGATTTCCGGAGGTGAAAATTCAAAGTAGCCCCCAAACTACTGTGTGGCTCACATGGATAGCATCGCCATGACAAATAGGACTTGTGAGAACTGACGGAACGTAATTCGGACGCGTAGGTTGGGAGTTAGAGCCGAAAATGTCCTAAACTTAGTCGAAAAATGGCGTTTCAGGGGCGAAAATTCAAAACAGCCCCCGAACGACCGTGTGGCTCACATGGATAGTTCCTCCATGAAAAATAGGACTTGTGAGAATTGACGGAACGTAATTCGGACCTGTAGGTTGGGAGTTAGAGCCGAAAATGCCCTAAACTTAGTTGAAAAAGGGCGTTTCGGGGGCGAAAATTCAAAACAGCCCCCGAACGACCGTGTGGCTCACACAGATAGCTTTTCCATGACAAATAGGACTTGTAAGATCTGACGGAACGTAATTCAGACTCGTAGGGTGGGAGTTAGAACCGAATACGCCCTAAACTTACTCGAAAAAGGGCTTTCTGGGGGCGAAAATTCATAACAGCCCCCAAATATGCCTTACACTTAGTCGAAAAACTTGCAACACTTAGTTAAAAAAGCAACAACTTTATTAAAATAACATCTACATATTCTAATAATTATCTTTATATATTTATAGGACGAAGAAATTACAAATTACATTATTTGTGCAGTTGGTTGGAATAAATATTGCATGATACATATATATATATACTTTCTTTTATTTCCAAGAAGACATTTCTCGATTGTTCTACCTTAAATGCATGTTAGAACATGTTCCATATTGCTGACCGAATTGATATTTTGTAATCAATTCTAATGTTTCGTTTTTTGTTTTTCTTTGTAGATAGCTTTGTTGCGTAGACTTGTGGATAATCCATATTGGTGTATGGAAAAGAATTTTCACTTTTGTGTAGAACTAATATAATACTTTTGTCATCCTCAGCTTTTGTGTAGTTCATTATTACTGATACAGAAAACTTTTGGCAATCAACAGATAATGACTGTCGTGGTACATAGATCACCTTCTGTCGTAGTACATATATACCATTTGTCGGCATACATATAGGACGTTTTGTCATAATCCATAGAAAACTTTTGTCGTGATACATATATCACCTTTTGTTATGGTATAGATTACGATGGTAATTTGTACCATGCCAAATGGTAATTTCGCTTGGTAATAAATGTATTTTTTTGTATACAGAGAGCTTTGATTTTTCTATGATATATTTTGTATGGAATTATTATTTTAGTTTGGACAATAGTTGATTTGTATGGACTTTGATATTTAATGTTATTTATTTTTTGTATATGGATGCAGATTGTGGAATGATTGATAGTATGTATCATTTTGTTTTTATACGTATTACAGGTTGCATTGTATATAGACAGGTTGTGGAGAAATTATAATTTCGCAATAAAACATAATATCATGTTTTTGGCGACTAAACAATTAGTAGCTAAAAAGAAACTGGGAAAAGACATTTGGCGACTAAAAGTTTTGTAGTAAAAAAAAAAAAAAAGACATTTAACGACTAAAAGTTTAGTAGCTAAAAAAAAAAAAAAAAAAGACATTTGGCGACTAAAACTTTAGTAACCAAAAGAAAATCAAACATTTGGTGACTAAAATATTTCGTAGCTAAACACAAAAAATTAAATTATAAACACACTTTTGCCGACTAAAATTTTAGTAGCAAAAAATGTAGAACTTTAGGTGACTAAATATTTAGTAGCCAAAAGAGGAACACTTTGCCGACTAAACATTTAGTAGCCAAAGATAGAGACTTTCGGCGACTAAATTTTTAGTAGCCAAAAAAGAACTCTTTGCCGACTAAAATTTTAGTAGCTAAAAAGGTGGGACTTTAGGCGACTAAAAATTTGATCGCCGAAAAGGGTCTAATTTAATTTAATGTCCAACCTTTTGGCGACTAAATATTTAGTCGGCAAATGAATACATTTGGCGACTAAAATAATTTTAGTCGCCAATTAGCTTTCCTGACTACTCTTTGGCTACTAATTTTGCGACAAAAAAATTTAGTTGCTAAAGCCCTTCGGCGACTAAAAATTGATTTTTGACGGCTAAAAATTTAGTCGCCAAAAGTAAAAATTCTTGTAGTGACCCCTTACCCCAAATTCGAGTTTGGACCAAGCTCACTTGATAATTTGGATATGAAATCTATGGTTAGTATCCAGTAATCATTAGGATTCACACTACCTAACATTGAAATCCACCCTATTGTGCACGGCATGGATACTATTTCCCAAATACATACAGCAAAAACAATATGTATAGTACACATAAATCAAACCAAACCAAAGCAAACGAAATTTTATGTTCTAATAAAATACGATCGAATACATAAATCATTTATCATCATTTGCGAGTAAGATTAAAGAAGACAAGATGTACATAAACAATTATGCAAATATACAAATATACGAACATGCATACACAAACATATATATATATATATAAGAGTTCTCCTTATCCTCATGTATCTTCGATGCATGTATATCTAAGTTGGCAATGACTTGGTGCATTTTTTGTGGATTAGACATGTCATCCACAGATGTGTAGCAATTGTATGGACATCTGGGAAGAAGGAATATTAATGCAAGTTGGGTGGGGGCAAAGACAGAGAATCACAGCCACCGAAAGCTATCTCCATTCCTCATCTTTCTAGCAGAGCAGAGAATAATAAGAATGTGATTGGGATTTGGAGAATCTAAGGTAAATTGACCACACACACACCATACATACATATAAGAATTTTCTACTTTCTTTGTTGTATTTTCATGAAGAGTATACTGTCCATGAAATCTTCAAAAGTTGGAAAACATGGTCATTAGCCTGCACACGTGTGTCACAAAACCAATTCAATATCAGCCACTTTATCAATTTTCTACTATTGGTCACCCACAAAAGAGTTGTGAAATATTCATATATTGCTAGTTAGTGTCGATTATGATAAGTATAAGACACTAGTAATATAGATCGTGAAAGTACTAGATACTACCCGCTTGATCTCGGACTCAACTTGCAACTATTCAGATCTCGGACTCAACTTTGACCTATTCAGGTATGTGAAACCTAATGGTCATGTTTGATTCACAAAACTAAATAGTGAAGTATTAATAATCTTATTAAATTAGTGTGGTATTCACTATCTAATTGGATTAATATCCACTGGATTAATAATCTCACTCATACCCCATTACTAATAATTTACAAATTTGTTGGATTAATTATCCATTGGATTAATAATCCTAAACCAAAATGTTAAAATAAACATAAGATAATTGGACCACGGATTAATAATCCCAATCCCATATTCTAATCCACCCAATCAAACATGCCCAATAAGTATTAAATATTAACTACTTGATTGCGGATTTAATTTATAACCTGTGGAGATAATATGGATCCAAATTTGAAGTTAGTGTATTTTTTTTTTAACTTTTTTACTATCATAGTAGATTCACTACAATCCACGTGACCCTAGTTTTTAAGTAATTTTTATGTTTGTGTGTGTACAATGTAGGTATACAATTCTTATATATTTGTTCCTTCCTATATTTTGTGTTTCACCAATTTTGCTTTAGGTGTTCGGAATTCCTAACATGTATCACATGGTTAATTATCTTCCAACTTCTTGTGTGTATGAAACACATACATATCCATCATGAAAAGTGCCTTTACTAGTTTTTTGGCATCTAACTAAAGCACATCATCTTTTGAATGTTCTTGAGTCTCTCCTCTCCTAGTTTTATAAATAGAGTACCAAAATCACAACCCATATTCAACCAAACAATATTGATCACCTCATTCAAACTCATTCCTCTCTCCTATACCCACTTCCCTTTTCCATATCCTCCCTTCAACTACAACCATCGGATCGCAATTCAAGTCCCTGAATTCGATCCGATGGTTTGCGACAATCCATCATTTCAATTTTAAGTTTTAGCTGTTGCATTCGAAATCGTTTTGTTACGCTCTTGATAGATGGATAAGGTGACAAGGGTGGCGTCAGAAAATGGGGTAGTGATTTTCAGCAAGAGCACTTGTTGCTTGTGCTATGCTGTGAATGTTCTTTTTCAAGAACTTGGGGTGAACCCTATGGTTCATGAGATTGATCAAGACCCTGAAGGGAGGGAAATAGAGAAGGCTCTCTTGAGGTTGGGGTGTAATGGACCTGTCCCAGCTGTGTTCATAGATGGGAAGCTTGTGGGTTCCACCAATGACGTCATGTCCCTCCACCTCAGTGGCTCTCTCCTTCCATTGCTGAAGCCATATCAAGCATTGATATAGATTTAAAATTAGTGGATGCGGACTACATCTACAATGAATGTAATTCATTAATTTACTTTCTGAATAATTTTCTGAGTACGTAATGTTGTTATTAGAAGAATAAGGTTGGCCAATTTATATAGTACTGGTGTGTGGTATTTTAGTGATTTGAGTCCATATATAGTTGGTTTTAGGTATGGAATTAGTACTTGGTAGCTTTCAAATTATAGCTTAAATGCTTGTAGCCTCTTTGCCTAGCAAAAGAAAGAGGAAAGAATGTTAGCCTTTTTATTACTTTTCCTTAATGAAGTTAGCTTTATTTATTCTGTGTCTCCATGTGCTTGAGTTATCTAAATTACATAACTACTACCAATTTGGAAAAAGGGAAATGATTTACAATATGGAAAACACATTTAGAATGATGTGTTACAAGAATTTACATTATTTTATATATTTGTTTATGTATATATATATATATATATATTACTTTTAAAAATTTCAATCTCCAAAGTGAAACACCAAATATTGATAAAAATTGAGGATAACACATTTCATTGAAAATTCATTATTTATTTTCAATAATAGTATTGTCTACTAGATACTTTCGACAAATGAGAAACTACAAAACATATTAAGTTATTCCATGTTTTTCAACTATCACCATGTTTTATCTATTAAATTTTTT
Organism: Camellia japonica; assembly: GCA_030407325.1. Taxonomy (NCBI): domain Eukaryota; kingdom Viridiplantae; phylum Streptophyta; class Magnoliopsida; order Ericales; family Theaceae; genus Camellia; species Camellia japonica. Next base: position 3,892 of record JAPPVO010004173.1, on the reverse strand, counting down.
TATTACATTATTTGTTGCGAATACCACATGAACAATGCCACATGTTGCTTTGGAATTATCAAATAATTATTCTCGTTTATTTGTCACACAAAATTCGCTTGTACATCGCTCCTTCCCTCCCCTCTCAACATCACTATCACTACAATCACCACCACCACTATATATATATATATTTTTGGAACAAACATGTAAATTATTTGTTCACACAACATTAAGAAATCTTTTATGCTCACAAGGATAGATCATTAACTTTTAGAGCACCAATTATTTATCGTCTTTCGCAGGATTGTCACTCTATCACTCCCTTATCTTCTATTCCAACATCCCTCTATAACAAGATCAACTTATAGAGATTCATTGTGTAATAAAGAGGTGCTTGGAACAAAAAATTTAAAATAAAAAAAAAAAATTTAGACAAAGGTCTTCCTATAATAGAGATGTAGTTTGAAATAGGAGTAGAACTGAAAATCCAATCACAAGATCATTTATATCTCACTAAGCCTTTTGATTATTCCATTTGTCAAAAAGTAAAATTAGAAAATGCTTCACTTTTTTCTAGTATGAGCTCGCATTGATTCTTCAACGGAAAGTGTTTAGGTGTGTAAGATGCATATAATATATATTTATGTAAGTTTTCATAAATATATATAAGTTATCTCATAAAATCACGTCAATTCTCATAAATATATGTAAATTGTGATTTATCAAATTTTTATAGGTTAACTTATATATATTTGTGAAACTTTACACGATTTTGTTAAATAACTTATGTATATTTGTAACAATTTATACAAATACGTATAATATATGTAAGGGAAAGAAATAAACCTTCTCGTATAATCCTGTTGATCAAGTCTACGCTCCTCCGTACGTCATCGCTTTACTCCCTGTAAACACAAACGTGAGCTAGCCGGCGGGTATGTGCCGGAAACCTCTCCGATGCCTAAGTCAGCAAAATAGACAAATAGACAAAAAGCTCTGTGTATTCGGGAATCAAAGTTGTGTTTTGCCTCTCCATAGGTGATGCTGTGAGCTTTTATAGGTTCCGCGTGGCACAATCCTAGTAGGACTCTTACTCCTCCATGCAGAGTCCTCCTAGGAGTCATACTCCTGAAAGATAATACTTATCTTTCAACACCCTCCTCACTGCTTAAACCAAGTGAAATGGTTTTACCATGGTCGGACTCAAATATGACCGAGGTAAGCATGGCTATGCTAAGCCGCAGACTAGACCGAGATAACTTTAGCTCGGCTCTTCCATTCACTGCTCTTACTTCGATTTTCCTAGTGCTAACCATGATATGTCTCGACCGGGATAACTTTGTGTGTGACGATCGAGCTTACCGTAAATTCTTTGGGACCGGAGTAACTTCAAGCCTCTTTTGGACCGGAGTAACTTTAAGCCTTTTTTGGACCGGAGTAACTTTAAGGCCTTTTGGGACCGGACTAACTTCAAGGCCTTCTGGGACCGGACTATCTTCAAGGCCTTTTTACTTAGCCCTTCGTATTGCGGCCCACAACGGCCCATTACCCAGCTCGGCCCAATATTTATATAAATTACCCTCTCAATTGCCCCTTAATTCCATCTGCACAGCATGATAGGGATTACCTGTTACCAGTCGAGCTAAAAAACTTTACCCTTGCGACCGAGCTAAATTCTTAAGCTTTTCGAGCCGAGCTAAAAAAACTCTCTAGCCTTTCCAGCCGGGCTAGGTTTATATCGGGCTCTATCTGTCCGGTCAAAACGTCTCTTCAGCTTTTGTAACTGAACCGCTTCCCATTCCGTGTACACATGGCAGATTCTGATTAGCCAGGCGTAGCTGTCATGCCGTCTTCGTACTTCACAATTTTTAACAGTCCCGCCAAAAGCTTTATACAAAGCAAAAAACCCTATTTTCGAATCATTTCTCACACTATTCACCTTCTCTTCCTCTTGCTCTCTTGCTTGAGTCTCCATTTCTGCAACCACTGTTTCTTTTTGCAAAGCTCGTGCTCTTCCTTGCTACTTGGATCTTCATAAACTTGCCTCCATTCTTGTAAGTGACTCAGTCCTATTTCCTCGTTTGTTGACTTCGTATCTGTTTTTGCAATTCACAGCATGCTGTTTGTGTTTTCACAAAACACATTTTCTGCTTGGCCATGCGTTTTCTGGAAAAAACTTAGTAATAGAACCTCTTGAATTTATGAAATAATCTGGCAAACACTGGTTTCGATCCAAAATCACAATGTAACCGGACTAAAAAGTTGTTTGTAGTTGATGTCAAACTAGCCAGACCAACCAACCGAACTAACACCCTATGCCAGTAGTTTCAATAAGTAAAACCACCTTTTTAGTCAACTAGCCGACCTATCGAACCGTACTAGGTCTACCCGACAGTAGGCTTGAAAGCCCCAACCATGACCGTGCTACAACTTGGGCTATACCAGCCTTCTTAGTTCAGATCGAACTACGAACGCTGCCCCCAGAGGCTCAACCGGGCTAACAAGTGCCTTGCTCAAACCGAGCTAACAAACCCCTTGTTGGAACCGAGCTAAGACCCGTAGTATCTCACATAGCCGAGCTAGGACTTCATTTATCTTGCCTTTGTTTCTTTTAGCACGGTCCAACAGTCTGTACTTAACACCTTTGTTTTTTTCACTTTGCAGACTTTAGGTTGCCCAGACACTCCCTTGAGCGCTCAACCGAGCTACACAACACCTTTCTTTGACCGAGCTAACTCCAGTTTAACTTATTTAAAACTTAAAACACAAATGGGAAAGTATAGGTTTTTAGTTAATTCACCTGGTGCAATGGCTGAATTCCGAAAGGATTATAACATCCCTGACAATGTTCATCTCACCTTAGCCGAGCTAGATGTCACACCTTGGGGAAACCCTGGTTTTGTTCCCTTTACCATCCTTTCCATCGTAGAAACCGGCCTAAGATTCCCTGTACAGCCTCTCCTCTGTGAATTCCTTAGGCAAACTAGGATATGTCCTACCCAGCTCTCCACAAATTCATACCGCATAATAAATGACATAGCCGAGCTAAACCGCCAAGCTGGTATTAACCTCGGCTTCGCCGAACTCTTCCATCAATACTCCATAGGATCAAAAGAAGATGGCTGGGTCTATTATCTAAGAATACGCCGCCGCCGAGAGAAAATAATAAAGGACACACCGGATAAAGACTTGAATGACGATGATTTTTTCTGGGTATCTGGGAATTTTGAAGATCACCAAGCCCAGATCCCTGGTCGTAGAATAAATTGGAATAAAGGAACCCCCGGTATAATTACTTCAGCTTCGTTGCATGCTTCTCTTTATTTCGGTCTCCAATTCCTGAACCGATCTGACTTTTTCTTCTTTATGCAGATTCAGCCCACCTCAAGTCGCTATACAGTTACCCCAATTTGGACACACTTCGCGCCGCGCTGCGATATCCCGAAAGAAGTTGAGCCAAGCTATTGAACTTTGAACCGACATACAGATATAGCAATCGACGAAAAGCGAAGGTAACTGACTTTTTGCTAGAAGCCTCTCCTAAACCAGACCCAAACTTGCCTCAAATCAACCTGGTCCGTACTACTGCTGAACAAGAAATGGCGAAGAGGAACAGAGTAAGGGCCCTCCTAACCGAAACACACCAAGCCGAGATACCACAAACCGGTCAATCTACTGAGGCCGTGGTAGCTCTTTCATCTCAACAACTCTCTTCATCTCACCCAAACAAGCGTGCCCGGACTATCCCAACCAAGCAACGCCTTGTTGATGAAGACGAAACCATTCTTCCATCCAGCCCTCCACCGAGCCCGCAACCGGAGCGCTCTGACCGAGCTAGCTCCTCCAAGTGGGCACCCAAAATCACTTTTCAGAACCGAGCTATTCAGGACACTAATTCGAGGTTACTGAG